>RXID01010565.1:0-50250 GCA_005019695.1 Trichopus zeylanicus subsp. travancoricus
TACTACTACCCCAACTACAAAAGCTACTTCTACAACTACTACAACTATTAATACTACTACTATTGCTACTACTATAGTAGTTGTAATTGTAGTAGTAGTAGTGGTAGTCATATTAGAAGCCATAGTAGTAGCAGTAACATTAGCAGCAGTAGCAGCAATTGTAGTAATAGAAGTAGTAGCAGTAGTTGCAGTAGGTGTAGTAATAGTAGTAGTTGAGGTAGTAGCATTCGTTGTAGTAATAGTAGTAGTAGTAGCAGTCGTGGTAGTGGAAGTAGTATTAGTAGCAGGAGAAGTAGTGGTAGTAGCAGCAAAAGTAGTAGTAGTAGTAGAAGTAGTAGTAGTAGTAGTAGCAGTAGTAGTAGTTCTTGTAGTAGTAGTAGTGTAGTAGTAGTAGTAGTTGTAGGGGTGATAATAGCAGTATGAGTAGTTGTAGAACTAGTAGTTGTTGTTGTTGTAGCAGCACCAGCAGTAGCAATAGTAGTAGTAGTAATAGTGAAAGTATTAGTGGTAGCAGTAGTAGCAACATTAGTAATAGTAGTCGTAGTAGTAGTAGGAGTTGTAGTAGTCATAGTAGGCGTAGTAGTAGGGGTACTAGTAGACGTAGTCATAATAGCAATTGTAACAGAAGTAGCAGAAGAAGAAGTAGTAGCAGCAGCAGTAGTTGTAATAGTAGTCAGTCATAGTAGTAGGAGTACTACTAGTAGGAGTAGTAGTAGTATTAGTAATAGTAGTTCTAGTAGTAGGAGGAGGAGGAGGAGGAGTAGTATTAGTAGTAGTAGTAGTAGTAGTTGTTGTAATAGTAGTAGTAGTAGTAATAGTAGCATTAGTAATAATTGTAGTTATAGGAGTAGTAGTAACAGCGGTGGTAATAGTAGTTGTTGCAGAAGTAGTAGTAATAATAGTAGTAGTAGTAGTAGTAGTAGTAGTAGTGGTTGTATTTGTGGTAGTAGTAGTAGATGTAGTAGTAGTTGTAGCAGTTGTAGTGGTATTAGTTGCAGTAGTAGTTCTAGTAGTAGTTGTAGTAGTAATCATAGTAATAATAGTAGTTGTTGTTGTTGTTGTTGTTGTTGTAGCAGTAGTAGTAGTCGTAGTTGTTGTTGTAGTAGTAGCAGTAGTAATTTTACTACTACTACTAGTAGTAATACTTCAAGTAGTACAAGTAGTAGTACTAGCGGTTATAGTAGTAGCAGCAGCAGTAGCAGTAGTACTAGTAGTAGTAGCAGAAGAAGTTGTTGTTGTCGTCGCAATAGCAGTAGTAGTAATACTCATACTAGTAGTAGTAGTCGTCATTGTAGTACTACTAGTAGTTGTATTTGCAAGAGTAGCAGCAGTAGTAGTTGTTAGAGCAAGAATAGCAGTAGTAGCAGTAGTAGTAGTAGCATTTGCAGCAACTGTAATTGTACTTGCACTAGTAGTAGCGGCAATAGTGACAGAAGTAGTAGTGTTGTAGTAGTAGTAGTAGTCGCTGTAGTAGTAGTAGTAGTAGCAGTAATAGGAAGTAGTAGTAGTCATTATTATAGCTATAGTTTTAGTAGTAGTAGAGTTAGAAGTAGTATGAGTAGTGGTAGTAGCAGTAGCAGTATTAGTAGCATTAGTAGTAGTAGTAGCAGCAATAGCACGAGTAGTAGTAGTTATAGGAGCAAAATCAATTGTTGTAGTATTAATAGTTGTTGTAATGTTAGTAGTAGTCGTAATAATAGTAGTAGTAGTAGTAGTAGTAGCAGTAGTAGCAGTCATAGCAGCAGCAGCAGTAGCAGCCGTAGTAATGGAAGTGGTAGCAGTAGTCGTGGTAATTGTCGTTATAATAGCAGAAGCAGTAGGAGCAGTTGTAGTAGTGGTAGATGTAATAGTTGTAGCTGTAGTAGGAGTAGTAGTCGTATTAGTTCTAGTACTGGTAGTTGTAGAAGTAGCAGCAGCAATAGTAGTTGTAGTAGTTGTAGCAGTACTAGTAGTAGTACTAGTAATAGTAGTACTAGTAGCCTCAGTAGTAGTTGTAGCCACGGTAGTAGTTTTAGTAGTAGTAGTAGTAGTAATATTAGTGGTAGTAGTAGTATTAGTACTAGTACTAGTAGTCGTAGCCTCAGTTGTCTTAGTAGTAGTAATAGTAGTGCTAGTAACAGTAATAGTAGCAGTGGTTCAAGCAATCGTAGTAACAGCATAAGTAATAGTAGTAGAAGTCAGAACAACAGCAGTAGCAATAGTTGTAGCAGTAGTATTAGTTGCGACAGCAGAAGTAGTAGTAGTGGTAGAAGCAGCAGCAGCAACATCAGTAGCAATAGTAGTTGTACTACTACTAGTAGTAGTAATAGTTGTTTTTGTAGTAGTATGAGTAGTAATAGTAGTAGTAGTAGTCATAGAAGTTTTAGTAGCAATAATACTAGTAGTAGTTGTAGTAGCAGTAGTAGTTGTAGTAGTAGCAGTAGTAGTAATGGTAGTAGAAGCCATAATAGTAGTAGTAATAGTAGTTGTAGGAGTAGAAGTAGCGGTAGTAGCAAAACTAGCAGTAGTAGTAATAATAGTAGTAGTGGTAGAAATAGCAACAGTAGCAGTCAGAGCAGAAATAGTAGTAGTAGTAGTAGCAATAGCAGCAGTAGCTATTAGAGCAGTAGCAGTATCAATCATAGTAGTAATAGCGGTAGAAGTAGTAGTAGTAGTACCCGTTGTAGTAGTAGTGGGAGTTGTATAAGAAGTAGTACTAATAGTAGTACCAATAGTAGTAGTAGTAGCAGCTGCTGTAGTGAAAGTAGTGGTAGCAATTGTAGTAATAGTAGTTGAATGGTAGCAGTAGCAGCGGTTATTGTCGTAGTAGAAGTTTTAGTAGCATTCGTAGAAAGGATAGTAGTAGTTTTGGCAATAGTAGAAGTAATAGCCGCAGTAGCAGTAGTAGCACAAGTAGTAGTAGTAGTAGAAGTACACATAGCAGTAGCTGTATTCATAGAAGTAGGGGCAGTAGGAGAAGTTGTAGTAGTAGTAGTAGGAGATGTAGTGGCAATAGTAGTAGGAGTAATAGTAGTAGTAGTAGAAGCAGTAGTAGTTGTAGTAGTAGTAGTTACAGTAGTAGGAGTAGTAGTAGTACTAGTGGTAGAAGTTGTAGCACCAAAAATAGCATTAGTAGTGGAAGTAGCAGCAGCAGCAGTAGTATTAGTAGTGGTATTAGTAATAGTAATAGTTCTAGTGGCAGTAGCACTCATAGCAGCAGCAGCAGTAGTAGTAGTACTAGTAGTAGCAGTAGTAGTAGTAGTGGTACTAGTAATAGTAATAGTTGTAGTAGCAGTAGCATCAATAGTAGTAGCAAAAGTAGTATTAGTATTAGTAGTAGTAGTAGTAGAAGTAATAGTAGTAGTATTTGTAGTAGTAGAAGTAATAGTAGCAGTAGTTGTAGTAGTTGGAGTAGTAGTTCTAGTAGTAGTCGTCGTAGTAGTTGCAGTAGTATTATTATTATTTGTAGTAGTAGTAGTAGTAGTAACAATAGAATTAGTAGTAGTGGTTGTAGAAGTAGTAGTGTAGTAGTAGAAGTAGCAGTAGTGGCAGTATTAGTTGTTTTGGATGGAGAATTTGTAGTAATTGTAGTAGGAGTAGTAATAGTCATAGTAGTAGGACTAGTTGTAGCAGGATTATTCGTAGCATTAGCAGTAGTTATCGTTGTCATCATTATAGTAGTAGTCGCAGGAGTCCTAGTAGTAGTACTAGTAGTACTAGTAGTGGTAGCAGTAGTAGTAGTACAAGTAGCAGTAGTAGTAGTGGTAGTCATAGTGGTAGTAGTAGTAGTAGCAGTAGCTATAATAGTACAAGAAGTAGTAGCGGTGCTATTAGTATTAGAAGTAGTAGTAGTAGTTGTTGTTGTTGTTGTAGCAGTAGTAGTAGCAGGAGTAATAGTAGTAGTAGTTGTGGTTGTAGGAGTAGATAAAGTACTAGTAGTTGTAGTTGTAGAAGTAGTGCAGAGTAGGAGCAGCAACAGCAGCAGCAGTAGTAGTAGTAGTAATAGAAGAAGAAGTAGTAGTAGTAGTAGTAGTAGTAGTAGTAGGAGCAATAGTAGTGGTAGCAGTCATTGTAGGAGTAGTAGTGGTAGTTTTAGGAGGGGTAGTTATAGTTGTAATAATTACAGTAATAGTAGTAGCATTAGTAATAGAAGTAGTAGTAGCAGTAGGAGTAGTGGTAGTAGTCACGAAAGTAGTAGCAGTAATAGTTATAGTGGCAACTGTAGTAGTTGTGGTAGTAGTTGTAGTAGTATCAATCATACTGGTTGCAGTTGTAGTTGTAGTAGAAGTAGTAATTGTAGTAGTAGTAGTAGCAGTAGGAGTGGCAAGAGTAGTAGGAGTAGTAATAGTAGGAGTAGCAACAGAATAAGTAGTAGTAGACATAGTTGTACTAGTAGCAAAAGTAGTTGTAGTGCTTATAGTAGTAGTTGTAGTTGTAGTGTAGTTACAGGAGCAGTAGTTGTAGTAGTTAAGGAAGTAGTAGTAGTAGTTCTAGTAGTCGTAGTAGTTGTAGTAGAAGTAGTAGTAGCATTAGTTGTAGTTGTAGTAGTAGTAGTAGTAGTAGCAACAGCAGTTGTAGTGTAGAAGTAGTAGTACTACTACTTGTAGTAGTAGTAGCCGAAGGTGCAGTAGTAGTAGTAATAGTCATAATAGTGGGAGCAGTAGAACTAGTAGTGCCTATTGTTGCAGAAGTAGCGATTGTAGAAGTAGTAGAAGTAATAGTAGCAGCAGTAGTACTAGTAGCAGTAGTACTTATAGTAATAGTAGTAGTAGCAGAAGTAGCTGTAAGAGCAGCAGTAGTTGTAATAGTAGTGGTAATAGCACTTGTAGTAGTAAGAGGAGTAGGAGTAGTTGTAGAAGTAGTAGTAGTAGAAGGAGTAGTGGTAGTAGCAGTGGTGGTAGTAGTAGTAGGAGCAGCAGTAGTAGTATTAGTTGTAGAAGTTGTAGTAGTATTTGAAATAGTAATATTTGTAGTCGTAGTAGCAATTACAACAGTAGTAATAGTAGTTGTTGTTGTTGTTGCTGTAGTTACAGTAGTAGTAGTTGCAATAGTAGCAGTAGCAGCAACAGTAGTGGTAGTAGTAATCATAGTACTAGTAGTAGCCGAAGTTGTAGTAGGAGTAGTCATGGTAGTAGTAGTCTCTACAGCAGTAGCAGTAGTTGTAGTAGTAATAGTAGTACTGGTAGTAGTAGTTGTTGTATTGGTAGCAGTAGTAGTAGTAGTACGAGTAGTAGTAGCAGTAGTTATAGCGGTAGTAGTTGCAGTAGTTATAGTTGTAGTAGTAGAAGTTGTAGTAGTTCTCGTAGTTGTAGTATTAGTAGTAGTAGTAGCAATAAGCTGTAGTAGTAGGAGTAGGAGTAGTTGTAGTAGTAGTAGCTGCAGTAGTAGTAATAGTAGGAGTAGTAATAGTTGTTGTTGTTGTTATTGTTGTCATTGTTGTTGTTGTTGTTGTTGTAGTAGTAGTTGTTGTGGTAGTAATAGTAGTAGAAGTACTATTAGTAGTTGTGGCAGTAGTAGTGTTAGTAACTGTAATAGGAGTAGTACGAGTGGTAGTAGTAGTGTAGTTGTAGTTGCAGTGGGAGTTGTAGTAGTAGTAATAGTAGTAGTAGTAGTAGTAGTAGTAGTAGTCATGATGGTAGTTGTAGCAATAATAGTAGTAGTAGTATTAGTAGCAGTAGTAGTAGTTGGATTAGTAGTAGTTGGGGCAGTAGTTGCAATAGTTGCTGTAGTAGTAGCAGTAATAGTAGTAGTGGTAGTTGTAACAGTAGTAGCAATAGTTGCATTAGTAGTAGTAGAGTTGTAATAGTAGCAGCAGCAGCAGCAGTACAAGTAGAAGTAGTAGTAGTCAAAGTAGTAGTAGTAGTATTAGTTGTTAGAGTAGTAGTAGCAGTAGTAGTTGCAACTGTAGTAGTAGTTGTAGTAGTTGCAGCAGTAGAACTAGCAGTAGTAATAAAAGTAGTAGTTCCAGTAGTAGTTGGTGTAGTAGTAGAAGTAGTAGCCGTAATAGTTGTAGTAGTAGTAGTATTAACTATAGTAGTGGCTGAAGTAGTAGTAGCAGGAAGAGTAGTAATAGTAGTAATTGTAGAGGTAGTAGCGATAGCTGAAGCAGTAGTAGTAGTCGTAGTAGTAGCAGTCGTAGCAGTAGCAGTATTTGTAGTAGAAATAGTTGCAGTAGAAGTAGCAGTAGAAGTAGTAGTAGAGGTAGTAGTAGTTGTAGAGGTAGCAGTAGTAGCAATAGTAGTAGTTGTAGCAGAAGTTTTAGTAGTGGTAGTTGTAGTAGTACGAGAAGTATTAGTAGTAGTTGTAGTTGTTGTAGTTGTTGTTGTAGTAGTAGTCTTAGTCGTAGTAGTAATAGTGGTAGTAGCAGTTTTTGTAATAGTACAAGTAATGGTAGTAGTAGTAGTAGTAGGAGGAGTTCCAGCAGATGCAAGAGCAGCAACAATAGTTGTAGTAGTAGAAGTAGTAGTAGTAGTTCTAGTCGTAGAAGCAGTAGCAGTGTAGTAGTTAGATTGAGTAGAAGTAGAAATAGTAGTAGTAGTAGAAGTACTTGTAGTATTATTAGTAGTAGTAGTAGTAGTGCAAGTAGTAGTAGTAGTAGTAGTAGTAGTAGTAGTAGTAGTAGTAGTAGTAGTAGTAGTAGTACCAGCAGTAGTTGTAGTAGTAATAGAAGTAGTTGTAGTAGTAGTAGAAGTTGTAGCAGCAACAGTAGTCGTAGCAAAAGAAGTAGTAGTAGTAGTTATTGTATTAGTATTAGTAGTAGTAGTAGTTGTTGTATTAATAGTAGTAGCAAAACAAGTAGTAGTAGTAGCAAAAGAAGTAGTAGTAGTAGCAAAAGAACTAGTAGTAGTAGTAATAGTAGTGGTAGTTGTAGTAGTAGGAGTTCCAGTAGCAGCAGGAGTAGCCGCAATTGTGGTAGTAGTAGTAGTAGTGTTCATAGTAGTAGCAGTAGTAGTAGCAGTAGTCGTCGTCGTAGCAGTAGTAGTAGTAGTAGTAGTAGTAGTAGTAGTTGCAGCAGTAGTTGCTGTAGTCATAGTAGTAGCTGTAGTAGTAGTAGTAGTAGTAGTAGTAGTAGTAGTAGTAGTAGTAGTAGTAGTAGTAGTAGTAGTAGTAGTAGTAGGAGTTCCAGTAGTAGTAGTAGTAGTAGTAGGAGTAGGAGTTCCAGTAGTAGCAGGAGTAGCCGCAATAGTGGTAATAGTAGAAGTATTAGTAGTAGTAGTAGGAGTAGAAGCGGTAGCGGTCTAGCAGTAGCAGTAGAAGTAATAGTAGTAGTAGTAGTAGAAGTGGTACTAGCAGTATTGGTAATAGTAGTAGTATTTGTTGTTGTTATTCTTGGAGTAGTAGTAGTAGTAGCAGAAGTATTAGTAATAGTAGGAGTAGTAGTAGTAGTAATAGCAACAGCAATAATAGCTTTATTAGTAGTGATAGTAGTAGTTGGAGCACTAGTTGCATTAGTAGTAACAATAGTAGTAGAAGCCGCAATAGTAGTCATTGTTGCAATGCTAATAATAGTAAAATTAGTAATAATAGTAATAGTAGTAGTAGTTGTAGTATTACTAGTAGTAATATGAGTATTAGTAGTTGTTGCAATAGCAGCAGCAGTAGTAGTTGCAGTAGTAGCAATATTAGTTGTCATAGTAGTAGCACTTGTAGTAGTAATAGTAGTAGTGGCAGTAGTCGTAGGAATTGTAGTTGTAGCAGCACTAATAGGAGTGGCAACAGCAGCAAAAGTAGTAGTGCTGGAGTAGTAGTAGTAGTCACTATAGCAGTGGTAGTAGCAGCTGTAATTGTAGCAGTAGCAGTAGTTGTTGTAGCTGTAGTTGTAATAGTAGTAGAAGCAGTAGTAGTAGCACTAGTAGCAGAAGTAGCAGTAGTAGCAATAGTATTAGTAGTAATTGTGGTAGCTGCATAATCAATAGTCGCAGCAGCAGTAGTAGTAGTTGTTATTGTTGTTCTCGCAGTATTCTCAATATTATGCCTTGAAGAGGATTCAAACCTCCATGCTCTTTTAGCCCGATATTTTTAGGCTTGTGTGTCTACCATTTCACTATCAAGGCATCTTGAAAGTGAATCATATTCGATGAATATGATATCTATCGAGTGTCATATATTGCATATATGACAAAATGACAAAGGTAGAGTGTTGAGTATTTCTATCGATCAGTCATATAGGCTCGAGTCAGACATCGAATTGGTTGTTGTAGTAGCGGTAGCCATAATAGTACTAGCAGTAGTTGTACTAGGAGTTGTAGCGGCAGTTGTAGCAATAGTAGTAGTAAAAAGTGTAGTAATAGTAGTAGTTATAGTTGTAGTAGCTGTAGCAGTAGTGGTAGTAGTAGTAGTAGTAATAGTAGTAGTAGCAATAGTGGCAATAGTAGTGGAAGTAGTGGCAATAGCAGTGGAAGTAGGAGCAGCAGTAACAGTAATAATAGCACAGGTAGTTATAGCAGAAGTAATAGTAATAGTAGTAGAAGTAGTAGCAGTGTAGTCGCAGTAGTAGAACTAACGGTAGTACAAGTAGTAGAAGTATTAGTTGTAGTAATAGTCTTAGAAGCAGCAACAACAGGAGTAGTATTAGTAGTAGTGGTAGTAGTAGTTGTAGCAGTACTAGCATTAGTAGTATTAATAGCCGTAGTAGTAGTAGTAGTAGCAGTAGTAGTACCGGAAGTAGTAACAGTAGTAGTAGCAACAACAACAGTTAAAGTAATCTTAGTAGTAGTAGTAGTAGTAGCAGTAGTAGTAGCAGAAGTCGTAGTAGTATAAGTAGTAGCAACAACAATAGTAGTAGTAGTAGTAGTCGAAGTAGTAGTACCAACAACCATTGTAGTAGTAGTAGTAGTAGTAGTAGTAGAAGTAGTAGTAGTGCCAGTAGTAGTGCCAGTGGTAGTAGTAAAAGTAGTAGTAGTATAAGTTGTAGAAGCAATAGTAGTAGTAGTAGTAGTAGCAGCAGAAGTAGTAGTAGTAGTAATAGAACAATGGTATAACTAGTAGTAGACGTAGTAGTAGTAGTAGAAGTAGAACAAGTAGTAGTAGTAGTACAAGTAGTAGAAGTATTAGTAGTAGAAGTACTAGTAGTAGTAGTAGTAGTAGCCGTAGTAGTAGTCCTTGTTGTTGTAGTGGTGGTAGTAGTAGTTGTAGTATAGTAATAGTAATAGTTATGGTAGCAGTAGTAGTCATAGTACTAGTTATTGTTATAGTCATCGTAGTAGTAGTAGTGGGAGTTCCAACAGCCGCAAGAGTAGCAGCAGTGGTAGTAGTAGTAGTATAAGTAGAAGTAGCAGTAGTACCAAAGCCGTAGCGGCATAGCAGTAATAGTTGAAGTTGTTGCAGTAGTAGTAGCAGTAGAAGTAGCAATAGTAGTATTAATAATAGTTATTGTTGTTGTAGTAGTAGTTGTAGGAGTAGCAGTACGTATAGTAAGTAGTACTGCTACTAGTAACATTCCTACTAATACTACTGCTACTACAACAACAACAACTACTACCACTACTACCACAACTACTACTACCACTACTACAACGATTACTAATGCTACTATTACTACTACAACTACTGTTACTATTGCTGCTACTAGTAATACTACTACCACTACCACTACTTCTACTACCACTACTACCACTACTACTGCCACTATTACCACCACTACTTCTACTACTACTATTACTGCAATAACTAGTGCTACTATTACTACAACTGCTACTACCACTACTAATACAATACCTACTACTACTACAAACACTACTACTACTACCACCACCACCACCAGTAGTACTACTGCTGCTCCTACTACTTTTACTACTACAACTACAACTACAATAGCAGCTACTGCTACTACTACTACTACTACTGCTACAAGTCTACTTTTGCTTCTACTACCACTACTGCTACTACTACTCCCAATACTACTACTACAACTACTACAACAAAACTATTCTAAGTAATACTACTCCGATCGCCACTGTGGCTACTACTACCGCTATTATTACAAATACTGCTACTGCTACCACTACTACTACTGCTACTACTACTATTACTACTACTACTACTACTACTACTACTAATACGACTATTACTAATACTACTACTACTACCTCGATTACTGCTTCTACTATTACTAGTAGTACTGCTACTAGTACTCCTACTAGTACTACTACTGCTACTAGTACAACTACTTCCACTACTACCATTATAACTACTGCTACTACTACTTTCGCTACACAACTACTACATCTACTACTGATACTACTAATACTACTACTACTACTATTACAATTCCTATTGCTACTCAAACAACTACTACTAAAAGCACTATTGCTGCTACTTCAACTACTACTGCAACTACAACTACTACGACTATGACTACCACTAGGACTGCTTCTACTACTACCACTACTACTACAACTACTACCACTGCTACCTCTACTACAATTTCTCCTACTCCAACTCCTACTACTACTACTTGTCCTCCTCTAACTACTACTATTGCTATCACAACTACAACAACTACTAGTAGTATTACGACCACTACAATTACTATGACTACCACAATAGCTAGTACAACAACAACTACGACTACTACCACAATAACTACTACTATTACTCCTATTACAACCACAACAACTACTACTACCACTACTACTACCAGTACTTTTGCTACTACTGCTGCTACTACTTCTTCTACTACTACTACTAGTTTTACTACCACTGCTACTATTACTACTACTACTACTGTTGCTGCTTCTGCTACTAATAGCACTACTACAACTATGACAACTACTACTATGACTACTATTACTAAGACTCCTACTTAAACGACAACAACTACTACTTCTACTACTACTGATACTACTGCAACTTCTACTACTACTACTACTATTACTACTACTACTACCGCTACTACTACTACTATTACAACTTCTACTGCTATTGCTACTACTACTGCTACTACTGTTACTTAGTATTGCTACTTCTACAACTATTGTTGTCGCTACTTCCACTACTAATACCACTGCTATTTCTACTTCTACTACTACTACTACAACTACTATGACTATTGCTACTTCTATGACAACAATAATGACAATGACAACAACTACTACAAGTATTGCTTCTACTATAGCTGCTACTACTACTACTATTGCTGCTACTCCTACTCCTACTACTAATGCTACTACTTTTACTACCACTTCTACTACTACTAATACCACCACCACTACTACTACTTCTAATATTACTAGAACTACAGTAGTTGTTGTAGTTGCAATAGTAGGAGTAGTAGTAGTAGTGGGACGAGTAGCAGTTGTCGTTATTGCAGGAGAAGCAGCAGCAGCAATAGTAATACTACTAGTAGTTGTAATAGTAGTAGTACCAGTAGTAGTTGTGATAGTAGTTGTAATAGCAACAGTAGTGGTAGTAGTAGTAGAAGTAGTAGTAATAGTGTAAGCAGTCGCGGCAGTAGTAGTGGTAGTAGGTGTAGTAGTAGTAGAAGCAGTAACAGTAGTTGTTGTAGTTGGAGAAGTCATAGTAGTAGTAGTAATAGTGGTAGCAATAGTAACAATGACAATAGTAGCAGTAATAATAGCAGCAGCAGTAGTAGCAACAGCAATAGAAGAAGTAGTAGTAGTAGGACTAGTTGAAGTAGTATTAGTGACCCCAGTTGTGGCAAAAAAAGTAGTAGTGGTAGTAGCAGTAGTAGTAGTAGTTTTTGTAGTGGCAGTAGTCATAGAAGTAGTAGTACTAGTAGTTGTAGTAGCAACAGCAGCAGTAGTAGTTGCAAGTGTAGTAGCAATAGCACTAGTTGTTGCAGTAGTAGCTATAGTAGTTGTAGTAGTCATCGCAAAAGCAGCTACAATAGTAGTAGTAGTAGTTGAAGTAGTAGTAGCTATAGTTGTAGTAAGTGTAGTAGTAGCAGCAACAGCAGCAGCAGCAGTAGTAGTAGTTCTAGTAGTTGCAATAGTGGTCGCAATAGAATCAATAGTAGTAGTGGTGGCAGTAGTAGCAGCAGCAACAGCAGTAGTAGTCGCTGTAGTAGAAATAGGAGTAGCTGTTGCAGTAATAGCATTAGTAGTAGAAGTAGGAGTAGTAGTATTAGGAGTAGCAGTAGTAGCAGTAGTAGTCGCAGTCTTAGTGGTAGTAGTAGTAGTAGCAGCAATAGCAGGAGCAGCAGTTGTAGCTGCAGTCTTAGTAGTACTAGTAGTAGTAATAGTAGGCGTATTTGTAGCTGCAACACTACTAGTAGTAGAAACAATACAACTAGTAGCAGCCACAATAGCAATAATAGCAATAGGTGTAGCAATAGTAGTAGTAGTACCAGTTGTAGTAGCAGTGACAGCCGCAGTGACTGTAGTTATTGGAATAGGAGTAGTAGCAGTAGTAGTTATAATAGAAGTAATAGTACTAGTAGTAAGTATAGCAGCAACTGTAGTAGTAGTAGTAGTAGTCTTAGTAGAAGTAGTAGTAGTAATAGTAGCAGTAGTAGTTATGGTAGTAATAGAACTAGTAGTAGCAATAGTAGTAGCAGTAGCGGTAGGAGGAGTAGTAGTCATAGTAGTACTGGTAGAAGTAGGTGTAGACATTGTAGTAGAAGTAGCAGCAGTAGTAGTAGTAGTAGTAGCAGTAGCAGCATATGTTAAAGTAGCAATAATAATAATAGTAGTAGAAGTAGTATTAGTAGTAGGAGCAGTAGTAGTAGCAGTCGTAGCAGTAGAGATAGTGGTAATAGGAGTAGTAGTAGCAGTAGTAGTAGCTGAAGGAGAAGTAGTAGTCATAGTAGCAAAAGAGTTGCAACAGTAGTTGTAGTACTGATAATAGTAGTAGAAGTAGTAGGAGTAGGGCTAGTAGTAGGAATAGGTGCAAGACATGGAGTAGTAGTAGGAGTAGTAGTAGTAGTAGCAACAGTAGTAGGAGTAATAGTAGTCGTAGTATTAGGAGTAGCAGTAGTAGTAGCAATAGTACTAGTAGTAGTAGCAACAGTAGTAGTTGCAATTGTAGTTCTAGCAGTAGTGGTTGGGGCAACAATAGTAGTAGTAGTAGTAGTAGCGGTAGTCGTTGTAGCAATAATAGTAGTAGTACAAAAGCTATTAGTAATAGTAGTAGTAGTAGTAGCAGAAGTACAAGTAGCAATAGTAGTAGCAATAGTAGTAGTAGCTATAGTAATAGGAGTAGTAGAAGTAGAAGTAGGACGAGGAGTAGTAGTAGCAGTAATAGTCATTGTAGCTGGAGTAGCTGCAGTAATAGCTGTAGAAGTAGTAGGAGTAGTAGTAGAAGTTGTACTATCACAAGTAATAGTTGTAGTTGTAGTAGAAGTGGTAGTAGTAGTATTAGTAGGAGAAGTAGTGGTCGTTGTTGTTGTAGGTGAAGTAGTAGAAGTAGTAGTAGTATTAATTGTAGAAGAAGCATTAGTAGCAGCATTAGTTTTAATAGTAGTAGTAGCATTAGAAATAGTAGCAGTAGTAGGAGTAGCAGTAGTACTAGTGTTAGCAGTAGCAGTAGCAGTAGCAGTAGTACTAGTGTTAGTAGTAGTAGTAGTAGCAACAGCAGTAGTGGCAACAGTAGTAGCAGTAGTAGAATTAGCAGAAGTAGTAGAAGTAGTCGCAATGGTAGTAGTAGCAGCAGGTGCAGTAGTGGTACTAGTTATTGTAGTATTAGAAGTTGTACTAGCAGCAGTAGTACTAGTAGCAGCAGCAGTAGTGATAGTAGTAGTAACAGTCGCGGTAGTAGTAATAGTAGTTGTTGTAGTAATCGTATTAGCAGCAGCAATAAGAGTAGTAGTAGCAGTTGCAGCAGCAGAAGTTGTAGCAGTAGTAGTAGCGGTAATAGTCGTAGCAATAGTAATAGTAGTATTAGTAGCAGTAATAGTTGTAGCAATAGTAGTAGAAGTAGTAGTTGTAGTAGTAGCAGTAGTAGTAGTAGCAATAGCAGTAGTAGTAATCGTAGTAGTAGTAGTAGTACTAGTTGTTGTGGTAGTTGTAGTAGAAGTAGGAGTAGGAGTAGTACTAGTAGTAGTTGTTGTTGTTGTAGTCGGAGCAGTAGTAGTAGTAGTAGAAGTGGTACTAGAAGCAGTAATTCTAGCAATTGGAGTAGTAGTTGTAGTAGTTGTAGTAGTAGTGGTTGTAGCAGTAGTAGTAGTGGCAATTGTAGTAGTTGTAGTAGAAGTAGCACAAGTAGTAGCAGATGTGCTTTTAATTGTAGTAGTGGAAGTATTCGTGATGGTAGTAGCAGTAGATGTAGTTGTAGTAGTAGTAGTTATAGGAGAAGTAGCAGCAACAACAGCAGCAGCAACAGCAGCAGTAGTACTAGTTATAGTTGTATTAGTAGTAGTAGTAGCAGCAGTAGTAGTAGTCGTAGTGGTAGCCGTCACTGTCATAGTAAAAGTAGTTGTTGTAGTAGTCATATTAGTGGTAGCAGCAGCCACAGTAGTAGTTGTAGCAGTAGTAGTTGCAGCAGCCGCAGTAGTAGTTGTAGCAGTAGTAGTAGCAGCAGTAGTAGCAGTAATAGTAGTAGCAATGGGAGTAGTAGTAGTACTAGTAGTAGTAGTTATAGTAGTACTAGTAGCAGTAATAGTTATAGCAATAGCTATATAGTAGTTGTAGTAGAAGTAATAGTAGTAGTGGCAGTAGCTATGGTAGTTGTAGGAGTAGAAGTAGGAGGGTACTACTACAACAACTCCTACTACTACTACTACCACAACGACTATTGTTAGTACTACAACAACAACTACTACTACAACTGACACTACTACTAGTATTAGTACTACTATCACAGTTGTTGCTACTTCTACTACAACCACTACTATAACTCCTGTTACTGCAACAACTATTACTTCTAGCATTGCTACTGCTGCTCCTACTGTTACTGCTACTACAACTACTACTAACACAACAACTGCTCCTACTATTGCTATTACAACTACTACCACTATTTCTATTACTATTGCTACTACTACTCCGCTGCTGCTCCTACTACAACTACTAATACTACTGCTGCTATTGCTGCTACTACTACTACTAGTTCTACTCCTACCCCTACTACTACTGCTACTACTGCTACTACTACTGCTACAATTACTGCTACTGCTGCTACTACTACAACTACTACTACTACTACTGCTACTACTACTCCTACTTCTAACACTAACGTTGCTGCTACTATTACTACTGCTACTACTCATACTACTAGTGCTGCTGCTGCCTCTAATACTACAACTACTACTACTTATCCTACTGCTACTACTACTAATAGTACTGTTGCTGCTACTACTACTGCTACTGCTTCTATTATTACTACTATTTCTACTACTACTACTACGGCTACTGCTACTACTACTGCTGCTGCTATTGCCACTGTTTCTAGTACTAATACTACTATTACGACTTCTCCTACTACTGCTACTTTTGCTACTACTACTACTACTACTACTACTAATACTACTACTACTACAGCTGCTACTACTACTACTACTATAACACCTTCTACTACTGCTACCACTATTGCTACTACAACCGCTACTATTGTTGCTGCTGCTACTCGTACTATACTACTGCTACTATTACTAGCAGTATTGCTACTCCTACTACTATGACTACTACTAGTACTACTACAACTGCAACTATGACTACTACTTCTACTTCTACGACTACTACTGTTGTTGCAACAACTACTACTAATATGACTACGACTACTACTACTACTACTTCTTCCACTACTACTACAATTACAACTACAACAATGACTGCTACTGCTACTATTACTGCTACTACTACTACCACTACAACGACTACTACTACTTATACAACACTACTACTTCTGCTGTTGTTGCCGGTACTAGTTCTGCTAGTAAAACTACAGTTGCTATGACTTCCGCTAATACTACTGGCACTACAACTGCTGTTGCTCTTACAACTACTATTACTGTTGTTGCATTTGTAACTACTACTACTACTACTACTACTACTACTACTATAATGACCACAACTACTACTACTATGAGTATTACAATTGCTGCTGTTGCGACAACAACAATAACTTTTTTAGCTACTACTACAAATACTACTGCTACTGCATCTGCTACTACTACAACTGCTACTACTACTGCAACTGCTACTACTACTACAACAACTACTACTACTAATACTAATACTACTGCTACTGCTACTACTACTACAACTACTACTACTACTAATACTAATACTACTACTACTGCTACTACTTGCAGTATTACTACTACTTCCACTACTACAATTACCACTACTACTACCACTACTACAACTACTACAAAAACAACAACTACTACTATTAATACTACTGCAATTGTTACTACTACTACTAATACTACTAATTCCACTACTACTTCTACAACTACTACTACTGTAACTACTACTACTACTACTTCAATTACAACTATTGCTACTACAACTACTACTATCACTACTACTATTACCACTACTATTGCCATTTCTACTACTATTACTGCGACTACAACAACTCCCGCTACTTCCACTACTATGACTAGTACTACTACTACTCCTACTCCTACTACTACCACACTACTCGTATAATTACTACTGTTAGTACTACTAATACTACTACTACAGCTACAACCACTACTACTACTTATGCTGCAACTACTACCACTCCTACGATAACTATTACTACTACTAATACAACTACTTTTCCTATGACAATGACTACGACTACTGCTAGTACTACTAGTCCTACTTCTATAACTATTACTACTACTACTACTATAACTACTGTTTCTACTACTACTACTCCTGCTAGTAGTACTACTATTACCTCTATGTTTACTACTGCTACTACTACTACTACCACTACTGCCGCTGCTACTTCTACTACTAATGCTACTACTACTACAACTACTTCTCCTGCTACTACTACTACTATGACTATTGCAGCAACAACTATTGCCATTGCTGCCACTACAGCAACTACTGCTGTTACTACTGCCACTACGGCAACTACTAGTACTATTACTGCAACAACCATAACAACAACAACTACTACTACTGCTAATACTCTACTACTACTACTGCAACTACTACTACTACTACTATTACTACTACTACTACTACTACTACTACTACTACTACTACTACTACTACTATTTACTACGACTACTACTCTAATACTACTACTACTACGATACTAACTACGACGAACCAATACTAGTACTACTTGACTACGATACTACTTCAATACTACTACTACTACTACTACTACTACTACTACTACTACTACTACTACTACTACTACTACTACTACCACCACCAATACTACTACTACTTGTACTACTAATACTACTACTACTACCACCACCACCACCACCACCAATACTGCTACTACTTGTACTACTACTACTACTACTACTACTACTCCTGCTACTACTACTAATTTGATTACTACTTACACTACTGCTACTACTACTGCTATTGCAACTACTAGTACTACAACTGCAACTACTACTACCACCACTACTACTACTACTACTACTGCTACTACTACTACAACTACTACTATTACTAATACCAATACTATTGCTACTGCTACTATTACTACAACTATTATTATTACTAATACGAATACTATTGCAACAACTACCACTACTACTACTGCTACTACTATGGCTACTAATGTTGCTACTGCTACCACTTCTACTACTACTACTCCTACCACAACTTCTACAACTACAACTACAACTCCTACTACTGTTACTACTACTGTGACTACTACTCCTACTACTACTATACTACCACTACTTCTTCTTCTACTACTACTACCTCTACTACTGCTACTAGTATTACTACAGCTACTACTATTACAGCTACTGCTACAACTACTGCACCTACTGCTACCGCAATTGCTACATCTGTTACTACTACTGTTGCTACTAGCGCAACTACTACCACTCCTAATTCTATTGCTACTACTACTACAACTACTACCCTAACTAATACTACTTCTACTTATAATGCTGCAACAGCTACTACAGCTACAACTGCTGCTACAGCTGCTACTGCTGCAACTACTACAACTTCTACTTCTGCTACTACTATTGTAACTACTACTACTATTGCTACTTCTGCTGCTACTACTACTTCTTTTCCTACAACAACTACTTCTGCTACTAGTACTAGAACTACTAGTACAACTACTACTTCTGCTACTAGTACTGCTACTACTAGTACAACTACTACTTTTGCTACTAGTATTGCTCCTGCTACAACGACGATAACTACTATAACTACTACTGCTACTACTACCACTACTATGACTGCTACTACTGCTAGTACTACTACTATTATTATTACTATTACTACTACTATTACAACAACAACTACTACTACTACAACTGATTTTGCTACTATAATAACTACTAGTACTGCAGCTGCTGCTACTACACTACTACTACTATTACTACTAATACTGATACTGCTATTATTACTACAACTATTGGTATGGATACTCCTACTATTACTACTTCTACTACTACAACGACTACAACTACATGAATGACTACTACTGCTACTATTACTACTACTGCTACTGCTACTGCTGCTGCTGCTACTTTTGCTGTGTTTGCCACAACTACTAGTGCCACTACAACTATAGTTGCTGCGACTGTTGCCACTACTACTGCTACTACAACTACTGCTACTCTTACAATAACTGCTACTGTTGCTGTTCTTGCAACTACTACTACTACTACTACTAATTCAATGACCACTACTACTTCTTCTACGACTACTACTAGTATTACTGCTTCTCTTACAACAACTGCTACAACTACTGCTGCTACTATGAATACTGGTACTGCTACTACTTCTGCTATGGCTACTACTATAACTGCTACTAGTGCTACTCATGCTACTACTACTACTCCTACTGCCACTACTAATGCTACTGTAGCTCCTACTGCTTCTACTATTGCTACTGCTGCTACTACTACTATTGTTGTCACTTCTGCTATAACTACTGCTACTACAACTACTCCTACAACTACTACTACTACCACTACTACTACAAATAATGTAGCTGCTGCTTTTTTAGTACTACTTCTACTTCTACAACTACTGCTCCTACAAGTAGTACTACTCCTCCTACTATTGCAATGACTACTACTGCTCTACTACCACCCACTGTACTACATGCAACTCGTACTATAACTACTACTACTCCTACTCCAACTACTACTCCTACTTCTACGCCAACTACTAATTCTGTAACTAATCCTACTACTGCAAGCACTACTTCTACTACTATCGCTGTTGTTGCTTCTACTACTACCCCTACTATTACTGCTACAATAACTACTACTCCTACTAATACTAGTGCTACCACTATTACTACTACAACTACAACTACTGCTACAAATACTACTACTGCTGTTACTAATACTAACACCACTCCTACCCCTATTACTACTAGTACTACTACTACTACTGCTAGTACTACTATTAATACCGCTGCTACTATTACTACTACTGCACCTACAAATAGAACAACAACATCAACTACTATTAATACAGATACTATTCCACTACTACTATTACTACTACTATTACTACTTGTAATGCTACCACTACTGCTATTGCTACTACTACTTCTACTACTACTACTTCTACTACTAGTATTATTACTACTACACTACTACTACTACTACTACAATAATAACAACAACAACAATAACAATAACAACAACTACTACTACTACAACCATTGCTACTACTGCTATTACTGGAACTACTACAGCTGCTACTAATATTAGTACTACTGCTGCTGCTGCTGCTACTACTACTACTACTAATATTACTAGTACTACTAGTCCTACTACTACTAGTACTACTAATATTGCTACTACTACTATTACTACTACTACAACTAATACTAATACTATAGCTACTCCTACTACTACTATTACTACTACTACTATAGCTACTACTTCTTTTACTACAGCTACTACTACAATAATCTATATTAGCACTTCTTCTACTATAGTTGAGGTTGTAGTAGTAGTAGAAGTAGGATTAGCTATAGTTATAGCAAAAGCTATAGTAGTTTCAGTAACAATAGTAGTAATAATTAGAGTAGTATAGTAGTAATAGTTGCTGGAGAAGTATTTCTAGTAGTATTAGTTGGAGTACCAGTTGTAGTAGAAGTTAAAGAAGTAGCTGTAGTAGAAGTAATAGCAAGAATATCATTAGTAAAAATAATAGTAGTTGTAGTAGTAGCAGGAGTTGTAGTAGTACTAGTAGCAGTAGCAGTAGTAGTAGTATTAGTAGGTGGAGCAGTAGTTGTCATAGCAATGGCAGTAGTAGCAATAGTAGTAGATATAGTAATAGTAATAGTAGTGGTTGTAGTAGTAGTACTGGTAGGTGTAGTAGAAGTAGTACCAATAGCAGTAGTAGTAGTGGGAGTAGTAGTAGCGAAAATAGTAGTAGTAGTAGTAATAGAAGTAGTAGGAGTAGTAGTAGTAGCTATAATAGTCGTAGTAGAAGTTGTTGTTGTTGTACTAGTAGTAGTAGTTATTGTTGTTGTTGAAGTAGTAATGGTAGTAGTAGTGGTAGCAGCAATAGCAGTAGTCGTTGTAGCATTTGTAGTAGTAGTTGTAGTAGTAGTTGTATTACTTTTTGTAGTGGTAGTAGCAACAGTAGCAATAGTAGTAGTAGTAGCAATAGTAGTTGTAGTTGTAGTTATTATAGTACTAGTAGTAGTTTTTGCAGTTGGGGTAGTAGTAGTAGTTGTTGTAGCAGTCATAGTAGTAGTTGTAGTCATAGTAGTGGTAGTAGCAATGGTAGTAGTAAAAGTTATAACAGTCAAAAGATGTAGTAGTGTGAGTAGTAGTAGGCGTAGTAGTACAAGCAATAGCTATAGTAGAAGCAGTAGCTGTAGTAGCAATAGCACTAGCAATTATAGTAGTTTTTGCAGTAGTTGTAGTAGTAGTAGGGGCAATAGTCGATAAAGTAGCTATAGTTGTAGTAGTCATTATTGTTGTTCTAGCATTCATAGTAGTAGTAGCAGTAGTAGCATTAGTAGTATTGCCAGTAGTAGTAGCAGTTGTGGTAGTAGTAGGAGAAGTAGCAGTACCAGTAGTAGTTATAGCTATAGTAGTAGAATCAGAAGTAGTAGGAGCAGCATCAGTAGCAGAAGTAGTTGGTGTAAAAATTATGGTTGTAGTTGTTGTCATTGTTTTAATGGTAGTAGCCATAGTAGTAGTCGTAGCAGTAGTAGTAGTAGTAGTAGTAGTAGCAGTAGTAGTAGTAGTAGTAGCAGTAGCAGTAGTAGTAGTGGTTATTAGTCATAGTAGTAGCAGTAGTAATAGTTGTAGCAGTAGGAGTAGTAGTTATTATATAAGCGAAAGTGGCTGGTGTAGTAGTAGTAGTAGAAGCAGTAGTAGTGGTCATAGAAGCAGTAGTAGTAGCAAATGTACTAGCTGGAGGAGAAGTTGTAGTAGCTGTAGTAGTAGTAGTAAAAACTACAATCGCAGTAGCAGTAGTTGTAGTAGTAGTAGCAAAAACTACAACCAAAGTAGCAGTAGTTGTAGTAGTAGTAGTAGCAATAGTAGTAGTAGTTGTAGTCGTAGTAATAGTAGGAGTAGCAGTAGTAGTAATTGTAGTAGTTGCAGCATTAGTAATCGCCATAGTGATGGCAATAGCAAAAGTAGTAGCAGTAGTAGTAGTAGTAGTGGTAATAGTAGTAGTAGTAGTTGCAAGAGTAGTAGTAGTACTAGTAGTAGCAGTTGTAGCAACAGCGGTAGTAGCGGTAGTAGCGGTAGTATTAGTAATAGTAGTAGTAGTAGCAAAAGTAGCTGTAGTAGTAGTTGTAATAGTGCTAGTGGCTATATCAATAGTAGTAGTAGTAGAAGTAGCAACAGTAGTTGTAGCAGAAGAATCGAAAGTAGTAGTAGCAGTACAAGCAGTAGTAGTAGCAGCCGTAGTAATAGCAATAGTTTTCGGAGTAGCAGAAGTAGTTACAGATGTAGTAGCAGCAGCAGCATCAATAGAAGTTGCAGTAGCAATCGTAGTTGTAGTTCTAGTTGCATTTGTTGAAGTGGTAGTAGTAGTAGGAGTAGCAACAACAGCAGCAGCAGAAGTAGTACCAGTAGTAGTAGTAGTAGTGTCTTTAGTAGCAGCAGCAGTCGTGGTAGTAGTAGGAATAGCTGCAGGAGTAGTATTAGTTGGAGTAGGAGTAGGAGTAGCAATAGTAGCAGTAGTAGCAGTGGTATTAGTTATAGTAATAACAATATCACAAGTAGTTGTAATAATAGAAGTATTAGTAGTAGTAGCAGTAGTAGTAGCAATCGTAGTAGTACTAGTAGTAGTAGTAGGAGATGTAGTTATACTAGTAGTAGTAAGAGCAGTAGCAGTAGCAGTAGTAGCACTCACAATAGCAGCAACAATAGCTACAGTAGCGGTAGTAGTAGTTAACCTAGTTGTCGTAGTAGTAGAAGTAGGAGCAGTAGTAGCAGTAGTAAGAGTAGTAGAAGTAGTAGTGGCTTGAGTAGCCATAGTAGTAGTAGTAGAAGTAGCAATAGCAGTTGTAATAGTAGTTGCAGTGGTAGTTGTAATAGTAATAGTAGGTGCAGCAACAGTTGTATTATAGCAATAGCAGTAGTAGCTGTAGCAGCGATAGTAGAGTAGAAGAAAAAGTAGCAGTTGTAATAATTGTCATAGTTGTAGTAGCACTAGCAGTAGTAATAGTAGTAGTAGTAGTAGTAGTAGTAGTAGTAGCAGCAGCAGCAGCAGGAGTAGTAGTAGTAGTTGTAGTAGTGGCAGTTGTAGTAGTAGTGGTTGTAGTTGTAGTAGTTGTTGTGGTGGTAGTAGTAGTAGTAGTAGTAGTATAAGTAGTACTAGTAGTAGCTGTAGTAGTAGTTATTGTTGTTGTAGTAGTAGTAGTTGTTGTTGGAGTTGTAGTACTAGTAGTAACAGTAGTAGCAGCAGCAACAACAGTAATAGTAGTAGCAGCAGCAATAATAACAATAGTAGTAGTAGTACTAGTAGTAGTAGCCATAGTGGTAGCAGTAGTAGTAGCTGTAGTAGTTGTAGTATGTGAAGTAATAGTTGTAGTAGTTGTTGTAGCAGCAGCAGCAGCGACAGCAACAACAGTAGTAGTAGTAGTAGTAGTAGTAGCAGTAGTGGTAGCAGTTGTAGTAGTAGTGGTTGTGGTAGTATTAGTAATAGTAGTAGTAGTTGCATTAGTAGTAGCTATTGTAGCAATTATAGTATTAGTAAAAGTAGTAGTAGTAGTAGTAGTAGCGTTAGTAGTAACAGCAGTAACAATAGTAGTATTAGTAAAAATAGTAGTAGTAGTGGTGGTGGTGGTAGTAGTAGTGGCAGTAGTAGTTGTAGTTGTGGTCATAGTAGTAGTAGTAGTAGTAGAAGTAGTAGTAGTAGTAGGAGGAGGAGGAGGAGTAGTAGTGCTAGTAGTAACATGTGTAGCAATAGCAACAATAGTAGTAGTATTAGTAGCAACAATAATAACAATAGTGGTAGTAATAATAGTGGCAGTAGCAGTAGTGGTAGCGATAGTAGTAGCTATAGTAGTAGAAGTAGTTGTTGTAGTATGTGAAGTAATAGTAGTAGTGGTTGTAGCACTAGCTTGAGTAGTAATAGTAGTAGCAATAGAAGTAGTAGTTGTTGTGCCAGTAGTAGTACTAGTAGTAGTAGTAATTGCATTAATAGTAGTGGTAGTAGTAACAGCAATAGCAGCAATAATAGTAGTTGTAGTTGTTGCAGTTGTAGTCGCATGTGGACTAGCACTAGTATTAACAGTAGTAGCAATTGTAGCAGCAGTAGTATTAGCAGAAAAAGCAGTAGTAGCGACAATACTTGTAGAAGTAGCAGTAGCTGACGTGCTAGTTGTAGTTGTAGTAGTAGCTGACATAGCAGTATTAGATTTAGTAGAAATAGTAGCTGTAGTAGTAATTTTAGTATTAGTATAAGTAGTAGTAGTAGCATCAGTAGTTATCGCAGAAGTAGTTGTTATTGCAGTAGCAGTAGTTAGAGTAGTAGTAGCAGTAGTTTTGGTAACAACAGTAGAAGTAGTAGTTGTTGTAGTGCTAGTAGAAGTAGTACTAGTGGCACTAGCGCAATAGTAGTAGTAGTAGTAGTAGTAGCAGCAGCAATAGTAGTAGCAGAAGTATCTGCTGTAGTAATAGTAGTAGAATTAGTACTACTAGAAGAAGTAGCAGATCTATTATTAGTGGCAATAGTAATACTAGTAGTCGTAGTAGTAGCATTGGTAGTAGGAACAGTTGGAGTAGTAGTAGTAGTTATTGTAGTACTAGTAGTAGTGGTAGCAGGAGAAGTTGTTGTAGTACTAGTATTCGTATTAACCCCAGTTGTGGTTGTTTTAGTAGTAGTTATTCTCACAGTACTAGTAGCAATAGTAGCAGTTGTAGCAGCAGTAGTAGCAGCAGGAGTAGTAGCTTTAGTAGAATTAGTAGTAGCAGTTATAGTAATAACACTAGTACTGACACTAGCAGTATTAGTAACAGTAGAAGTTGTTGTAGAAGTAGTATTTGTAGTTGTAGTAGTGTATCAACAGTAGTACTTGTAGAGGTAGTAGCCGTAGTAGAAGTAGTTGTAGTAGCTATAGTATTAATAGTAGTCATAGAAGAAGTAGTAGTAGTACGAGAAGTTCATTTGTAGCAGTAGTCGTTGTAGCAGCCGTAGTGGTAGTAGTAGTAGCTGTAGTGGCAGTAGTTGGAGAAGTAGTAGTTGAAGTTGCAGTAGCAGCAATATTTGTAGAAGTAGTAGTAATAGTAGTTGTAGTAGCGGCAGTAGTTGCAGCAATCGCACTAGTAATAATCCTAGTAGTGGTAGTAGCAGTAATAGTAGTAGTGCTAGTTGTACTAGTTGATGTGGAAGTAGTTGTTGCAATTATAGTTATGGCAGTAGTAGTAGTAGGAGAATTAGTAGAAGTGGTACTACCTGTAGTAGTAGTTGTAGTACTAGTAATAGTAGTAGTAACAGTAGTAGCAGCAGCAGCAACAGTAGTAGTTGTAGCAGCAGCAATAACAACAGTAGTAGTAGTAGTACTAGTAGCAGTAGCAATAGTGGTAGCAGTAGTAGTAGCTGTAGTAGTTGTAGTATGTGAAGTAATAATTGTAGTAGTTGTTGTATCAGCAGCAGTAGCGACAGCAACAGTAGTAGTAGTAGTTGTAGTAGTAGTAGTAGTGGTAGCAGTAGTAGTAGTGGTTGTGGTAGTATTAGTAGTAGTAGTAGTAGTAGCAGTTTCATTAGTAGTAGCTGTTGTAGCAATAGTAGTATTAGTAAAAGTAGTAGTAGTAGTAGTAGCGTTAGTAGTAACAGCAGGAGCAATAGTAGTATTAGTAAAAATAGTAGTAGTGGTGGAGGTGGTGGTAGTAGTAGTGGTAGTAGTAGTTGTAGTTGTGGTCGTAGTAGTAGTAGTAGTAGTAGAAGTAGTAGTAGTAGTAGTAGTAGGAGGAGGAGTACTAGTAATAGTAGTACCATTTGTAGCAGTAGCAACAATAGTAGTAGTATTAGTAGCGACAATAATAACAATAGTGGTAGTAATAGTAGTGGCAGTAGCAGTAGTGGTAGCGATAGTAGTAGCTATAGCACTAGAAGTAGTTGTTGTAGTATGTGAAGTAATAGTAGTAGTGGTAGTAGCACTAGCCGGAGTAGTAATAGTAGCAGCAATAGAAGTAGTAGTTGTTGTGGTAGTAGTAGTAATTGCATTAGTAGTAGTGGTAGTAGCAACAGCAATAGCAGCAATAATAGTAGTTGTAGTTGTTGCAGTTGTAGTTGCATGTGGAGTAGCACTAGTATTAACAGTAGTAGCAATTGCAGCAGCAGTAGTATTAGCAGTAGAAGCAGTAGTAACGACAGTACTTGTAGAAGTAGCAGTAGCAGAAGTGCTAGTTGTAGTTGTAGTAGTAGCTGACATAGAAGTATTAGATTTAGTAGAAATAGTAGTTGTGGTAGTCATTTTAGTATTAGTATTAGTAGTAGTAGTAGCAGTAGTTAGAGCAGTAGTAGCAGTAGTTGTGGTAGCAACAGTAGAAGTAGTAGTTGTTGTAGTGCTAGTAGAAGTAGTACTAGTGGCATTAGCGCAATAGTAGTAGTAGTAGTAGTAGCAGCAACAATAGTAGTAGCAAAAGTATTTGTTGTAGTAATAGTAGTAGAATTAGTAGTACTAGAAGAAGTAGCAGATCTATTATTAGCGGCAATAGTAGTACTAGTAGTCGTAGTAGTAGCATTGGTAGTAGGAATAGTTGTAGTAGTAGTAGAAGTTATTGTAGTACTAGTAGTAGTGGTAGCAGTAGAAGTTGTTGTAGTAGTAGTATTCGTAGTAACCCCAGTTGTGGTTGTTTTAGTAGTAGTTATTGTCACAGTAGTAGTAGCAATAGTAGCAGTTGTAGCAGCAGTAGTAGCAGCAGAAGTAGTGCTTTAGTAGAATTAGTAGTAGTAGTTGTAGTAATAACACTAGTACTGACACTAGCAGTAGTAGTAACAGTAGAAGTTGTTGTAGAAGTAGTATTTGTAGTTGTAGTAGTGTATCAACAGTAGTAGTTGTAGTAGTAATAGCAGTAGTTGTAGAGGTAGTAGCCGTAGTAGAAGTAGTTGTAGTAGCTATAGTAGTAGTAGTAGTCATAGAAGTAGTAGTAGTAGTACGAGAAGTTCACTTGTAGCAGTAGTCGTAGTAGCAGCAGTAGTGGCAGTAGTAGTAGCTGTAGTGGCAGTAGTAGGAGAAGTAGTAGTTGAAGCTGTAGTAGCAGCAATATTTGTAGAAGTAGTAGTAATAGTAGTTGTAGTAGCAGCAGTAGTGGCAGCAATTGTACTAGTAATAATCTTAGTAGTAGTAGTAGCAGTAGTAGCAATAGTAGCAGTAATAGTAGTAGTGCTAGTTGTACTAGTTGATGTGGAAGTTGTTGTTGCAATTATAGTTATGGCAGTAGTAGTAGTAGTAGGAGAATTAGTAGAAGTAGTACTACCTTTAGTAGTAGTAGTAGTTGTTGTAGTAGTAATAGTAGTAGATGTAGTATTAGTAGTAGTAAATGCAGCAACAGTAGTAGCACTAGTATTGGTAGTAATAGTAGTGGTAGCAGTAGTAGCAGTAGTAGCGATTGTGGAAATAGTACTAGAAGTAATAGTAGTGGTAGTAGTAGTAGCTTATGTAATAGTAGGTGCAGTAGTAGTAGGAGTAGTAGTAGTAGGAGTAGTAGAAGTAGTAGTAGTAGTAGTAGTAGTAGTAGTAGTAGTAGTAGTAGTAGTAGAAGCAGTAGCAGCAGAAATAGTAGCAATAATAATCGGTGTAGTAGTTATAGTTGTAGTAGTGGTTGTTCTTGTAGTAGTACTAGTTGTAGCAATAGTAGTAGTAGTAGTAGTATTGGTAATCGTGGCAGTCATAGTAGTAGTAGTGGCAGTAGTACTTGTAAGAGTAGTAGTAGTAGTAGCAGCAGTTATACTTGTATTAGCGAAAATGGCAGTAGTAATTGTAGTAGTAGCAGCAGCAGTAGCAATTGCAGCAGGAGTAGCAACAACAGGAGTAGTAGTCGTAGCAATAATAGTAGTGGTAGAAGTAGTAGTAGTAGTATTAGTAGCAGTAGCATATCAGAGCCAGTCGTAGTAGCAGTTGTAGTCGCAGTAGTAGTAGTTGTAGTGGTAGTAGTTGCAGTAGTAGTAGTAGAAGTAGTAGTAGTAGTCATAGTAGGAGGAGCAGTACTTGTACTAGTAGTAGTACCTGTAATAATAGTTGTAGTATTAGTAGTGGCAGTAGTTGTACTAGCAATAGTAGCAATAGGAGTAGTAGTAGCAGTAGCAGCAGTAGTTGTAGCAATAGTACCAGTGGTAATAGTAGTAGCAGAAGTAGTAGTAGTCGGAGGAGGAGTAGTAGTGGGACTAGCACTAGTAGTAGTTGTTGTAATTGTAGCAGTAGCAGGAGAAGTCACTGTAGCAATGATAGCAGTTGGAGTAGTAGTAGTGGAAGTAGCAGTTGTAGTAGCAGTAGAAATAGTATTAGTTGCAGTAGTGGCAGCAGTAGTTGTAGTCTTAGTATCATTAGGAGTAGTATAAGCAGCAGCAATAGTAGTAACAGTGGTATTAGTAGTAGCAGTATTGGTACCTAGCTATACCGGTATTCGTAGCAATAGTAATAGCAGTAGTAGCAATAGTAGTAGCAATAGTAGTAGCAGTAGTAGTTATTGTAGCAGCAGTAGTAGTTGTTGTTGTAGCAATAGAAGTAGTGAAAAAAGTTGTAGTAGTAGTAGCATCTGTAGTTATACTAATAGTTGCAGCAGTAGTAGTAGCAGTAGGAGCAGTAGTCCTAATACTAGTAGTGGTTCTGGTAAGGGTAGCATAGTAGCAATAATAATAGTAGTAGTAGTAGTAGTAGTAGTAGCAGCAGCAGTAGTAGGAGTTGTAGTTGTAGTAGTATTAGTAGCAGTTGTAGCAGCAGTAGCAGTAGTTATCATAGTAGTAGTTGTAGTTATGTAGTAGTAGTTGCAGCAGTAGCTGTAATTGTAGTAGTAGTACTTGTATTAGCAGTCACAGTAGTAGTTGCAGTAATAGTAGCAATAGCAACGATATTCATAGTAGAAGTAGTAATAGCAGCAGCGGAAGTAGTAGGAGTAGTAGTTGTAGCAGCAGCAGTACTACAATTGTAGTAGTAGTAGTAGTGGTAGTATTTGTAGTAGCAATAGCGAAAGTAATTGGACTATTGGTAGCTCTAACAGTTGTAATAGCAGTAGGAGTAGTAGTAGTAGTAGTAGCAGCAGTTGTCATTGTCGCTGTAATGGGAGGAGTAGTACTAGTACTAGTATTAGTAGATGTAATAGTACCAGTAGTAGCAGTAGCAGTAGTTGTAGTAGCAGTTGTAGTAGCAGTAGAAGTGGTATTAGCTGTAGTGGTAGCTGTTGCAGTAGTAGCAGCAATAGTAGTGGCAGTAGTAGTTGAAGTAGTAGTAGCAGTCATTCTAGCTTTAGTAGTAGTATTAGCTGCAATAGTAGTAGTAGCAGTATTGGTGGTTATACTAGTAGTGGTAGCAGAAGTAGAAGCAATAGTAGTTGCAGTAGTAATAGCCGTAGTAGTTGTAGTAGTAGCAATTCTGGTAGTCGCAATGGTAGCAGTTGTAGTAGCAGAAGTAGTTATTGTTGTAGCAGTAGTAGTAGTTGTTGTAGTAATAGTAGTAGTAGTTGTAGTAGCAGAAGGAGCAGTAGTCCTAATAGTAGTAGTGGTGGTGGTAAGAGTAGTCGTAATAACAATAACAGTAGGGGTAGTGGTAGTAGTAGTTGTAGCAATTGTAGTAGAAGTGGTAGTTGTAGTAGTAGTAGTAGCAGTAGTTATCGTAGTTGTAGTTATAGTAGTGTAGTAGTAGTAGCAGTAGTAGAAGTAGTTATGGCAGTAGTAGTGGTGTTATTCATAGTAGCAGTAGTAGTAGCAGTAGCAACAGTAGTAGTAGTTGCAGTAGAAAAGGCAACACCAAAAGTAGTAGGAGCAGTAGTGGTAGCAGTTGCAGTAGTAGCAATTTTAGTAATAGTAGCAGTAGTAGCAGTATTAGTAGTAGTAGTAGTAGTAGTAGTAGTAGTAGTTGTAGTAGTAGGAGAATTTGCTATACTAGAGTAACAATAGTGGTAGTCGTAGTAGTAGTAGTAGCAATAGCGGTAGTAGTGGTAGTAGTAGAATTAGTACAACTAGTCACTATAGTAGCAGATGTAATCAAACTAGTAACAGTAGCAATAGCAATAGTAGTAGTCGTTGAAGTATTAGTAGTAGTAGTAGAATGTGCAGTAGTTGTGGTAGTAGTGGTAGTAGTAGGAGAAGTAGTAGAAGTAGTCGTAGCCGTAGTCGATGTAATAGTTTCAGTAGTAGTCATAGCAGTAGTCGCAGTGGTAGTAGTAGTAGTAGTAGTACTGCTAGTAGTAATAGTCACAGTTTTAGTAGTAGTAGCAGGTGTAGTAAAAGCAGTAGTATTAATAGCAGTAGTAGTTGCAACAGTAGTATTTCTAGTAGTAGTAGCTATAGTAGTAGTATCAATATTTGTAGCAGTACTGCCAGTGTTACTAGAAGCAATAAGAGCAGTAGCTGTAGTGGTACTACTAGTAGTAGTAGTAGTACTAGCAGTAGCAGTTGCAATAGTAGTTGCATTAGCAATAGTAGCAGTAGGAGAAGTAGTAGTACTAGCAGTACATGTAGCAGTAGTAGTTGCAGTTGTAGTAGCAGTAGTAGTAGTATTTGCTATAGTAGTAGTTGTAGCAGCAATAGTAGAAGCAGTAGTAGTAGCAGTAGCAGCAGTAGCAGTAGCGGTAGTAGTCATAGTACTAGTAGTAGTAGTTGTGACAAAAGTAGTAGTAGCAGTAGCAGTAGTCGTGATAGTTGCAATAGCAATAATAGCAATAGGAGTAGCAGTAGTAGTCGTAGTAGCAGCAACAGTGTGTATTAGCTATAGTAGTAATACGAGTAGTGGCAACAGTAGCAGTAGTAGCAGCAATAGTAGTAGTAGTAGAAGTAGTAGTAGTCATAGTAGGAGTTGTAGTACTAGTACTAGTAGTAGTTATTGTAATAGTTGCTATAGTAGCAATAGCAGTAGTGGTAGAAGTTGCACTAGCAATAGGAGCAGTAAAAATAATAGTAGCAGTAGCAGTAGCAGTCGTAGTAGCAGCAGTAGTAGTATTAACTGTAGTAGTAGCAGCAGGTTTAGTAGTATTAGAAATACCAGCCACAGTAGCAATCGTAACAGTAGTAGTCGGAGGAGGTGGAGTAGTACTAGTACTAGTAGATGTAGTTGTAATAGTAGTAGTAGTAGTAGCAGTAGTTGCAGTAGCAATAGTAGCTATACGAGTCTTAGTAGTAGTAGTAGTACTAGCAGTAGCAATCGTAGTATCAGTAGTAGTATTATTAGCTGTGGTAGTAGCAGTAGCAGTAGTAGTAGTAGAAAATGTAATAGTATAATTAGTAGTAGGAATAGTACTAGCTGTCCTAGTTGCATTTGTAGCAGTATTTGTATTAGTAATAGTCGCACTAGTATTAGCCATAGCAGTATTAGTAGGTGTTAAGGTAGTAGTAGTAGAAGGAGAAGCAATTGTAGTAGCAGCAATACCTATCGTAGTAGCTATAGTGGTAGTGGTAGTGGTAGTTGCAGTAGCAATAGTAGTAGCAGTTGTAGGCGTAGCAATAGTAGTTGTTGTACCAGGAGCAGTAGTAGTTATAGTAGTTGCAGTAGTTGTCCCAGGGGTAGTAGTAGCAGTAGTAGCAGTAGTAGCAGCGGGAGTAGTAGTACTAATAGTAGTAGCGGTGGTGGTAAGAGTAGTCATAGTAGCAATAGTAGTAGGAGTAGTGGTAACAATTGTAGTAGTTGTTGTGGTAGGAGTGGTAGTTGTAGTAGTAGTACTTGTAGTTGCAGTAGCAGTTGCAGTAGTTATCGTCATAGTAGTTGTAGTAGTGTAGTAGTGGTAGTAGTAGTGGTTTTAGCAGTAACAGCAGCAGTTGCAACTGTAGTAGCAATAGCAAAAGTAGTAGTAGCAGCAGCAGCAGTAGTTGTTGTACCAGTAGTAATAGCAGCGACAAAGGTAGTTGGAGTAGTAGTAGTGGCAGTTACAGTACCTGTAGCAGTAGTAGGAGTAGCAGCAGTAGTGGTAGTAGAGGTCACAGTATTTGTAGCAGCAATAGAAGCAATAATTATACTAGTAGTAGCTATAGCTATCATAATAGCAGTAGGAGTAGTAGTAGTTGTAGTAGCAGTAGGAGCAGTAGTAATCAAAGGACGAATAGTTGCGATAGTAGTAGTTGTTGTAGTAGTAGCTGTAGTAATTTTAGTAGTAGGAGCATTAGTAGCAGCAGTAGTAGTAGCTGTTGTAGTTGTTGTAGTGATAGTAGGAGTAGGTGGAGGATGAGGGTGAGGAGTAGGAATAGCAATAGTAGTAGTAATAGTAGGAGTAAGAATAATAGTAGTAGTAGTTGTTGTAGGAGTAGTAGTAGCAGAAGTAGCAATAGTAGTAGTAGCAATAGTAGTAGTAGCAACAGTAGGAGCAGGTGCAGTTGCAGTAGTAGTCGTAGTAGCAGTTGTAGTGGTAGTTGTTGTTGTAGTGGAGTAGTTGTGGTAGTAGTAGTATTAGTAGTAGTAGGAGCAGGAGTAGTAGTAGGAGTAGAAGTAGTAGGAGGACGAGTAGTAGTCGGGGCAATAGTAGTAGTACTAGTAGTAGTAGAAGGAGTAGTAGTAGTAGTTATAGCATCCGCTGTAGCATTTCCAATAATGGCAATAGCAGAAGTAGTAGCAGTATTTGCAGCAATATTAGTGGCGTCAGTAGCAGTGGTAGAACTAGTAGTAGTAGTGCTAGCAATAGGAGTAATAATAGGAGTATTAGCAGCAACAACAGCATTAGTAGTGGTAGTTGTAGGAGTAGTTGTACTAACAGTTGTAGTTGTTGTAGTTGTAATATTAGTAGTAGTAAGAGCAGTAGTAGCAGTAGTTGTATGGTAGTATTAGTAGTAATAATAGTAATAGTAGTAGTGGCAGTAGTTGTAGTAGCAGTAGTAGCTACAGTTGTAGTTGTACTATTTCAAGTGGAATGAGAAATAGCAGTAGTAGTAGTAGTAGAAGGTGTGGTAGTTGTACGAGAATTAGTAGTAGCAGTAGTAACCGTAGTAGTAGTCGTAGCAGTAGAAGTAGCAGAAGTAGTTGTAGAAGTAGTAGTAGCAGAAGTAGTAGTAGCAGTAGTAGAATTAGTACTAGTAGTCGCAGCAGTAGCAGTAGTAGAATTATTACTAGTAGTCGTAGTAGTAGCAGTAGTAGTAGGAGTAGTAATTATAGCAGTAGTAGTTTGTGTACTTTCAGTAGTAGTAGTTGGGGTAGCAGTACTTGTAGTAGTAGTGGTAGTAGTTTGAGAAATAGTAGAAGTAGAACTAGCAATAGTGGTAGTAATAGTAGAAGTAGTAGTTGTAGCAATAGTACCCGTAGTAGTAGTAGCAGTAGCAGTAGTGCTAGTGGTAATAGTCACAGTTGTAGTAGCAACGGCAAGAGTAGTAGTAGTAACAGAAGTAGCAGTAGTAGGCACAGTTGTACTAGTATTTGTTGTAGTTGTGGCAATAGTAGTTGTAGTTATTGTAGTCGTAGTAGTGGAAGTAATAGTAGTAGTAGAAGAAGCAACAATAGTAGTAGTAGTGTTAGTCGAGGAAGTAGTAGTAGTAGTACTAACAACAGCAAATATAGTAGTAGCAGTGGCAGTAGGGGTAGTGGTAATAGTAATAGTAGTAGCTGTAGTAGTTGTTGTAGCAGTAGTAGTAGTAGTTGTTGTTGTAGTAGTCTTAGTAGTAGTTGTTGTAGTAGTAGTACTAGCAGTAGTAGTTGTTGTAGTAGTAGTAGCAAGAGTAGCAGATGTAGTAGTAGCAGTAGTTGTATTAATAGTTGTTGTTGTGCTAGTACTAGTCACAATAGTAGCAGTAGCACAAGTAGTAGTAGCAATAGTAGTAGTATTAGTCGTTGCAGTAGTAGTAGTAGTAGACGTTGCAATGGTAGTAGCCATTGGGGTAGTTGTAGCAGTAGCAGTAGTAGTAGAAGTAGTTGTAGCAGTAGCAGTAGTAGTAGAAGTAGTAGTAGCAGCAGCAGGAGTAGTCGTAGTAGCAGTAGCAGTAGTAGTTGTAGGATTAGTAGTTGGCGGAGGAGTAGTGGAAATCGTAGTAGTTGCAAGAGTAGAAGCAGAAGTAGCTATAGTAGTACTCGTGGTAGTAGCAGTATTAGTAGTAGTAGCCGTAGCAGTGTTAGTAGTTGTAGTTGTAGTGGAGTAGTAGTAGCAGTAGAAGAAGTAATGGTAGTAGTAATAGTATTAATAGTAGCAATAGCAGTAGCGATAGTAGCAGTAATTGTAGTAGTAGAAGTTGGAGCAGTAGTAGATGTAGCAATGGTGGTAGCAGTAGTTGTAGTAGTAGGTGAAGCTATAGGAGTAGTTGCTGTAGTAGTAGCAATAATAGTAGAAGTAATAGTAAAAGTAGAAGTGGTAGCGGTAGCAGTAGAAATAGTAGTTGTTGTAGTAGTAGTAGTAGTAGTAGTGTAGCAGTAGTTGTTGTTGTTGTTGTAGATGTAGTAGAAGCAGTAGGAATATTAGTTGTGGTAGTTGTAGCAGTTGTAGTAGTTGTGGTAGCTGTAGCTGTAGTTGCAGTAGCAGTTGGAGCAGTAGCTACAGCCATAGTTACGGTAGCAGTTGTAGCTATAGCAGTAGGAGCAGTAGCTATAGCAGTAGTTGTAGTAGTTGTAGTAGCAATAGAAGTATCATTAGTTGTGGTAGCAATAGTTGAAGTAATAGTAGTTGTAGCAGATGGAATAGTAGAGATAGCTGTATTAGTAGAAGCAGCAGTAGTACCCACAAAAGTAGTGGCCGCGGTAGTAGTAGGCATAATAGTAGTGACTGCTAAAGTAGTAGTAGCAATAGAAGTTGCAGGAGTAGCAGTAGCAGTAGCATTACTAGCACTAGTAGCACTAGTAGTCGCTGTAGTCATAGTAGAAGTTGAAGTTGCGTTAGGAATAGTAGGAGTAGCAATAGTAGGATTAGGAGTTGTAGTAATAGTAGTAGTTGTTGTTGTTGTTGTTGTTGTTGTTGTAGTAGTAATAGTAGTAGTAGTAGTAGCAATAGTAGCAATAGTAGTAATAGTTGCGGTTGTAGTAATAGTAGTCGAAGAAATAAAAGTACTAGTAGTGGTAGTAGTAGTGATAGTCGTAGCAATAGCCGTTGTAGTAGTAGTAGTTGTGGTATTAGTGGTAGTACCTGTACAGTAGTAGCAGGAGCAATATTTTTAGTAGCAGTAGTAGTAGTTATAGCAGTCGTGGTAGTTGTAGTACTAGTAGTAGTAGTTGTAGTTGTAGTTGTATTAGTAGTCATAGTAGTAGTAGTAGTAGAAGTAGCATAACTAGCAGCTAAAGCGGTAGCAGAATTAGTAGTATTAGTAGTCATAGTAGTAGTAGAGAAAGAGGCAGTAGCAACAGCGACAGTAGTAGTAGAAGTAGCTATAGTTGTAGCAGCATTAGCAGTAGCAGAAGTAGCTATAGTTGTAGCAGCAGTAGCAGAAATAGCTATAGTTGTAGCAACAGTAGTTGTAGCGGTAGTAGCAATTGTAGCAGCAGTAGTAGGAGTAGTAGTAGCGGTAGTAGGAGTTGCAGCAGCGGTAGTAGTAGCAGTAGCAATAGCAGCAGCAGCAGTAGTAGTAGTAGCAGTAGTAGTAGAATCAGTAGTTATAGTAGTTGTAGTAGTAGTGGAAGTAGCCTTAGTAGTAGTAGGAACAGTAGTAGTAGTAGCAGGAGTAGTTCCAGTTGTACTAGTAGTAGTAGTTGTTGTACTAGTAGCAGTAGCAGTAGTTGTAGTTCTAGTTGTAGAAGTCGTAGTAGTAGTGGTAGTAGTAGATGTAGTGACAATAGAAGCAACAGGAGTAGCAGTACTAGCAGTAATAGTAGTAATAGTAGTTGTACTTATTTGTAGCAGCAGTACTAGTAGTAGTTGTAGCAGTTGTTGTAGTCGTCGTAGTAGTGCCCACACAAGTAGTAGTTGTAGTTGTAGTAGCAGCAGCAGCAGTAGTTGTAGTAACAAAAGCAATAGTAATAGTAGTAGTATTAGTAGTTGTAGTAGTAGTAGCAGCAGTTGTGGTAGCTGTTGCAGTAGTAGCAGCAGTAGTAGAAGTAGTTGTAGTAGTTGGAGTAGTAGTTGTTGCACTAGTAATAGCAGTAGTTGCAAAAGTAGTAGTAGAAGTAGCAACAAGAGTAGTAGTAGTTGTAATAGCAGCAATAGCAGTAGTAGCAGCAATAGCAGCAACAGTGGTAGTAGTAGTCAAGGTAGTAGTAGTAGTAGTAGTTGCAGTAGTAGTTGCAGTAGTAGTAGAAGCAGTAGTAGTAATAGTCATAGTAGCAATTGAAGTAGCACTTGCAGTAGTAGAAGTTGTAGTAGTAGTAGCAATCGCTATAGTTGTTGCAAAAGTAATAGTAGTAGTAATAGTAGCAGTAGGAGTAGCAGCAGCAGCAGCAGTAGTATTATTAGCAGTAGATGTTGTTGTAGTAGTAGTCATAGTAGCTGTAGCAGCAATCGTAGCAGCAGTAGAAACAGTAGTAGTAGTAGTATAAGAAGAAGTAGCAGTTATTTTAGTAGTAGTAGTAGTGGTCAAAGTGGCAATAGTAACAGCAAAAGTAATACAAGTAGATGTAGAAGCAGGAATAGTAGTAGTAGTGACACTGATAGTAGTAGCAATATAAGTAGTAGTAGCAGCAGCAGCAGCAGTAGTAGCAGCAGTAGTAGTAGGTGTAGTACCAGTAGTAGCAGTACCAGTAGTAGTAGTGGTAGTAGTTGTAGCCATAGTAGCAGTAGTAGCAAGAATACTAATAGAAGTTGTAGTCATAGTAGTAGAAGTATCAGTAGTTGTAGTAGTAGTAGTAGTAATAGTAGGAGTAGTTGTCATAGTAGTCATAGTAGTAGTAGTTGTAGTAGTAGTAGTTGTAGTAGTAGTAGTAGTAGTAGCAATACTAGTAGTAGCAGCAATAGTAATAGTAGGAGAAATAGTAGTAGCAGAAATAGCAGTTGTAGCAGTAGCAGTAATAGTAGTAGTAATGGTAGCAATAGTAGTAACAATAGAAGTAGTTGTTGTAATAGTAGTAGTAATAGTAAGTGTACTAGTTGTTGTTGTAGCAGCAACATTAGTAGCAGTAGTAGTGGCAGGAGAAGTAATATTAGTAGCAATAGCTATAGTAGTAGTAGTTGTCGAAGTCGAAGTAATTTTAGAAGTAGTAGCAATTGTAGCAGCAGCAGTAGCAGTTGTATCAGTAGCAGTAGCAGCAGTTGCAACAACCATTGTAGTAGTAGTATGTAGCAATAGTAGTAGCACTTGTAGCAGTAGTACTAATCATAGTCGTAGTAGTAGCAGTAATAGTAGTTGTAGCAGTAGTAGTGGTTGCAATAGTAGTCATAGTAGGAGAAGTAGTAGTAGTAGGAGCAGGAGGAGGAGAAGTAGTTGTAGTAGTCATAGTAGTAGTATCTGTAGCAGAAGTAGCAGTAGTAGTAGCAGAAGTAGAAGTAATAGTAGTAGTAGTAATAGAAGTAGATCTAATAGTAGTAGGAGTAGTAGTAGTAATAGAAGTAGATGTAATAGTAGCAGCAACAGTAGAAGTAGTAATAGTAGAAGTTGTAGCAACAGTCGTCGTAGTAGTAGCAGTGGTAGCAGTTGTGATAGTAGTAGTTGCAGTAGAAGTTGTAGCAGTAGTAGCAGAAGTAATAGTAGTAGCAGTAAAAGGAGGAGGAGCAGTAGTAGTAGAAACAATAGTAGCAATGGAAGCTTGAGTCTTAGTAGAAGCACTAGTGGAAGTAGTACCAGTAGTTGCAATTCTAGAACTAGTTGTGGTAACGGTAGTCATAGTAGTAGTAGTAGTAGTAGTAGTAGCAGTAGCAGCAATACTATTCTTAGTAGTACAAGTAGGGGTAGTAGAATTAGTAGTAGTAGTCGTGGTGGTGGTAGCATTAGCAGTAGAAGTAGTAGTAGCAGTAGTAGTAGTAGTAGTAGTAGAGTAGTAGAAGTAGAATTAGTAGTTGAAGTTGTAGTAGTAGCAGTAGTTGTAGTAGTTGTAGGAGAAGTAGCAGAAGCCATAGTAGTAGTAGTAGTAGTAGCAGCAGTAGTTGATGTAGAAGTAGCAGTAGAATCAGCATTTGCAGAAGCAGCAGTAGTAGTGGTAGTCATACTAAAAGTACAAGCAGCATTTGTAGTAGCAATAGCAACAGTAGTAGAAGTAGTAGTAGTAGTAGTAGTAGTAGTAATAGTTGCTGGAGTAGTAGTAGTAGTAGTTGTACTAGCAGCAACGGTAGTGCTAGCATTAGCTGTTATAGCGATAGTAGTAGTCAGAAAAGCTATTGTAGTAGTAGTAGTATTACTAGTAGAAGTAGTAGTTGTAGGTGAAGTAGTAGTTGTAGTTGCAGATGCAGTATTAGTCATAGTAGTAGGTGGAGTAGTAGTTGTTGTAGCAATAGTAGTAGTAGTAGTAGTAGCAGTAGTAGCAGCTGTAGTTGCCATAGTAGTAGAAGTACTAATTGTAGTACTAGTTGAAGTCGGAGTTGTTGTAGTAGTAGTAGTAGAAGTAGTATTAGTAGCAACAGCAATAGTAGGAGGAGTCGCAGTATTAATAGTATTAGGAGTAGCAGCAGCCATAGTTGTAGTAGTAGCATGTGTAGTAGTAGTAGTTGTTGTTGTTGTTGCTGTGGTAGGAGTAGTAGTAGTAATAGGAGTAGTAGCAGTAGTGGTAGTGGTAGCAGTTGTAGTTGTGGTTGTACGAGAGGTAGTAGTAGTAGTAGTAGTCGTAGCAGTAGCAGCGATCGTAGTAGTAGAAGTTGTAGTACTAGTATTAGTAGTAAGAGTAGTTGTACCAATAGCATTAGTAGAAGTAGCAGTAGTAGTAGCAATATTTGTAGTAGTAGTAGTAGTAATAGTAGTAGTAGTAGAAGTGTTAGGAGTAGTACTAGCTGTAGCAATAGTAGTAGTGGTAGTAGTAGCTATTGTAGTTGTAGGTGGAGTTGTAGTAGTAGTAGTAGTCGTAGTCGTAGTAACAGTAGTAGCAGTAGTAGTAGTAGAAGTACTAGTCGTTGTGGAAGTAGTATTAGTAGTAGTAAGAGTCGTAGTACTAGCAATAGAAATCATTATCGTAGCAATAGAAGTGGCAATTGTAGCAGTAGCAGTTATATTAGTAGTAGTGTTTTAGAGTTGCAAAAGTAGTAGTGGTGCTTAGAGTTGTAGAAGTAGTAGTGCTTCTTAGAGTTGCAGAAGTGGTAGTGCTTCTTAGAGTTGCAGAAATAGTGGTAGTAGTTGCAGTAGCAACAGTAGTAGTAGAAGTAGTAGAAGTAGAATTAGTAGTAGAAAGGGTGGTAGCTTTTGTAGCGGTAGCAGTGGTATTAGTTGTAATAGCAGTTGTTGTAGTTGTAGCAGTAGTAGTAGTAGTAGTAGCAATAGCGGCAATAGTAGTAGTGGTACTATTAGTAGCAATAGTAGCAACAATAGCAGTAGAAGTAGTAGTAGCCACAGTTGTAGAAGTAGTTGTGGTAGTAGTAGTAGAAGTAGTTGTGGTAGTATCAGTAATATTAAGAGTAGTAGTAGGAGGAGGAGGAGTGGCCGTTGTAGCAGTAGTAGTAGCCGTAGTAGTGAAAGTAGTAGTAGTTGGACAAGTAGTAGTTGTAGCAGAAGTAGCAACAGTAGTACTAGTAGTGGTAGTACTAGTTGTAGTAGTAGTTGCAATAGCAATAGTTAGGAGCAACAGCAGTAGTAGTAGTAGTAGCAGCAAAAGTAATAGTAGTAGCAATAGTAGAAATAGTAGTAGTAGTAGCAGTAGTTGTAATAGTAGTAGTACTAGGAGCAGCAGTTGTGGTAAAAGTGGTAGTAGCTATGGCAATAATAGTAGTAGCAGCAGTTGCAGTAGTATTAGTATTAGTAGTAGTAGTAGTATTAGCAATAGTTGTAGTAGTTGTTGTTGCGGAATAGCTACATAAGTTGCAGTAGTAGTAGTAGTTAAAGCAGTAGTAGTAGTAGTAGCATCAGTAGCAGTAGCAGTAGTAGTAAAAGTGGTTGTAGCAATAGCGATAATAGTAGCAGTAGTAGTAGCAGTAGTAGTACTAGTGGTAATAGTTGTGGCAATAGTTGTTGTGGCAGTCGTAGTAGCAGTAGTAATAGTAGTAGTAGTAGTAGTTGAAGTAGTTGTAGTAGTAGGATTAGGAGTTGTTGTAGTAGTAGTGTGAGTAGTAGTAGTAGTTGTTGTTGTATGAGCAGAAGTAGGAATATTAGCTACAATTGTAGTAGTGGTAGTAGAAGTAGAAGTCGTAGTAGGAGGAGAAGTAGGATTAGGTCAAGGAGTAGTAGAAGGAGTAGTAGTAGTTGTAGTTAAGGGAGTAGTAGTAGCAGTACTCGCATTAGTTGTAGTACTACTAGTAGTAGTCATAGTATAGTAGTAGTAGTAGTAGTAGCAGTAGTAGCAATAGTAGCAGTAGTAGCAGTTGTAGTAGTAGAAGCAATAGTGGTAGCAGTAGTAGTTATTGTAGTAGTGGTAGTAGTTGTTGTTGTATTAGCAATAGCAGTGGTAGTAGTAGTGTAAGTAGTAGTAATAGTAGTAGCAGTAGGCCGTAGTAGTATTAGTAGTAGTAGTAGCAATCGAAGTAGCAACAACAGTTGTTGTAGAAGTAGTTATTGTTATAGTAGTAGTATTCATAGCAATAGTAGTTGTAAAAGAAGTAGAAGGACTAGTTGTAGGTGTAGGAGTAGTACAAGTAGTACTAGCAGTAGTAGTAGCAATAGTAGCAGTAGTTGGGGTAGTAGTAGCGGTAGTAGTGTAGTAGTAGTAGTATTAGTAGTAGTGTTAGCAGCTACAGTAGTAGTAGTAGTTGCAGTGGTATTTGTTGTAGTTGTAGTAATAGCAGTAGCAGTAGTAGTAGTAGCAATAGTTATGTAGTAGCAATAGCAGTAGCAATAGTGGTAGTAGCATTTGTAGTAGAAGTAGTAGTGGCAGTAGTAGTAGAAGTAGTTGTGGTAGCAGTAGTTATAGAAGTAGGACTACTTGTAGCAGCAGTAGTAGTGGTAGTACTTGTAGTAGCAGTAGCAAGTGTAGTGGTAGTTGCAGTAGCAGTAATATTTGTCGCAGTCGTAGTAGCAGCAGCAATAGTAGTAGTAGTAGTAGCAGTAGTAGGAATGAGAGTAATTGTAGTATTGGCAGTAATAGTAGTTGTGGTAGATGTAGTAGTCGTAGCAGCGGTAAGCATAGCAATAGTTGTAGTAGTAGTAGTAGTAGCAGTAGTAATAGCAGCAGAAGTAGCAGTAGGAATAGTAGTAGTTGTTGTAGTTGTAGTAGTAGTAGTAGTAGTAGTAGTAGCAGTAGTAGTAGCAGTAGGAGTAGTAGTATTAGTAGTTGGAGTGAGAGTAGCAGTAGTAGTGCTAGTAGAAGAAGTAGTAGCTGAAGTAGTAGAAGTAGTAACAATAGTAGCAGTAATAGTAGTAACAATTGCAGTAGTAGTAGTAGGAGTAGTTGTAGTTGTAGCAGTAATAGTAGCAATAGTAGCAGTAGTTGCGATTGTAGTAGCAGCAGTAATAACAGCATTAGTAGAAGTTGCAGCAGTAGTAGTAGTACTTGTAGAAGTAGCAATTGGAGTAGTAGCGATAATAGAAGTAGTGGTAGTAGTAGTAGAAGGAGCAGTAGTAGTAGCAGTAGTGGGAGGTGGAGATGTTGGAGTACTAGTAGCAGCAGCAGTATGAGTTGTTGTAGTTGTCTTAGTTGTGGTAGTAGTACAAGTAGTAGTTTTTGTAGTTGTTGTAGTAGTAGTTGATGTTGTAGTAGTAGTAGAAGTAGCAGTTGTAGTAGCAGTAGTAGTAGCAAAAGTACTAGTAGCAGTTGTAGTAGAAGTGGCCGTAGTATAAGTAACAGTAACAGTAGTAGTAGAACTAGTAGTAGTTGTAGTAGTTGTAGTATTAGTAGTAGTAGCAGCAGTAGTAGTAGGAGTAGCAGCAGCTGTAGCAGTACTAGTAGTAGTAGTGATAGCAGGAGTAGTAGCATTAGTAGTAGTACGAGTAGTCGTAGTAGTAGTTGTTGTAAGAGAAGTAGTTGGACTATTAGTAGTAGTATTAGTAGTAGTAGAAGCAGTAGTAGCAATTATAGTAGTAGTAGGAGTAGTAGTTGCATTGAGTGTAGTAGTAGCAGTATTAGTAGTATTGTTAGCGATAGTAGTAGTTGTAGTTATTGCAGTAATAGCAGCAAAAGAAGTAGTAGTAGTAGTAGTAGTAGTAGTAGTTGAATCAGTAGTAGTAGTAGCAATAGAAGTTGTTATAGTAATAGTAGTAGTAGAAGCAGTAGTAGAAGTGGTTGTAATAGTAGCAGTAGTAGCAATAGTAGTAGCAGTAGCAGTGCTAGTAATAATAGTTTTGGCATTAGTTGCTGTGGCAGTGGTAGTAGTAGCAACCATAGCAGCAGTGGTTGTGGGATTCATAGCAGTAGCAATAGTTGTTGTTGTAGTAGTAGCAGCAGCAATAGCAGTAGCAGTAGTAGTTGTAGTAGTAGTAGCAGTAGCAGCAGTAGGAGTAGTAGTAGTATTAATAGAAGTAGCGGTAGGAGCAGCAGCAGTAGTAGTTGTAATAATAGTAGCAGCAGTAGTTGTTGGTGTAGTCGGAGCTGTAGTAGATGTAGTAGTAAGAGTAGCAGAAGCAACATTAGTAGTAGCTGTAGTAGCAGTTGTACCAGGAGAAGTAGGATCAGTAGTACTAGTAGCAGTTGTCACAGGAGAAGCACAATCAATAGTAGTAGTAGCAGTATCAGAAGTAGTTGTTGTAGTAGTAGTAGTAATAGTAGTAGTAGTATTAGTACTAACGACAGCAGCAACAGCAGTATTAGTAGTAGGGGTTGGAGTAGGAGTGGTACGAGGAGTAGTAGTAGTTGGAGCAGTGGTAGTAGTAGCAGAAGTAGGAGTAGCAGTAGTGGTAGTAGTGGTAGTTGGAGTAGTAGTTGGAGTTGGAGTAGTAGTAGCAGCAGCAGGAATTGGAGTATGAATAATAGCAGTAGCTATAGTAGTAATCGGAGTAGTATTTGTATAACTAGTAGTACGATATTAGTAGGACTAGTTGTTGTTGTTGTTGTTGTAGAATTCGTAACAGTAGTAGTAGTTGCAGTATATGTGGTATTAGTAGGAATAGTAGTGGAAGTAGTAGTAGTAGAAGTAGTAGTACCAGTAGTAGTAATTGTTGTTGTTGTAGTAGTGGTAGTAATAGGCATAGTTGTAGTAGTAGCAGTAGTAGTATAGTAGTAGCAGTAGTAGTTATAGTAGTTATAGTTCTAGTAGTAGTAGTAGCTGTTTTAGTACTAGTACTAACAGTCATAGTAGGCATAGTAGTAGGAGTAGCAGCAGTAGTGGTAGTAGTGGGAGTAGTAGTAGTTATTGTACTAACTGTAGTAGTAGCAGTTGCAGCAGCTGTAGTAATATTAGTATTAGTATTAGTAGTATTAGTATTAGTTGATGTAGAAGTAGTAGTAGTAGTTGTTGTTGTTGTAGGAGTTGGTGGAGGAGTAGTAGTAGGAGTTGTGGTAGGAGTTGGAGTAGGTGTAGCAATAGTTGTTCTTGAAGTAGCTATATGAGTTGGAGTAGGAGTAGTAGTAGCTGTGGCAATAGTACTAGTAGGGGTAGTAATAGTAGAAATAGTAGTAGTAACAGAAATGGGAGTAGGACTGGGAATAGTAGTTATCATAGAAGTAGTAGTAGTCGTTATTGCTGTTACAATTGCAGTAGTCGGAGTAGCAGTAGTAGTAGCGGCAGCAGTAGTAATAGCAGTAGTGGTAGTCGTGGAAGTAATAGTAGTAGTAGTCGTAGAAGTAGTCGCAGTAGCAATAGTTGTTGTTGTGGTTGTAGGTATAGTAGTTGTAGCAGTAGTAGGAGGAGGAGGAGCAGTAGTTGTAGTAGTAGTAGCAACAGCACTAGTAGTAGTAGTAATAGTAACAACAGTAGTAGTAGTCGCAATAGCAGTGGTTACAAAAGTACTAGCAATAGTGTTAGTAGTAGCTTTAGTAGGAGTGGTAGTAGTAGTAGTCATAGGAGTAGTAGTTCGAGTAGAAGTTGGAATAGGATTTGTAATTGTTGTAGCTGTAGTAGTAGTTGTCATAGTACTATTGCTTGTAATAGTAATAGTAGTAGAAGTAGTAGTACTAGTAGTAGTAGCTGTAGCAATAGTGGTAGTAGGAATAGTAGAAGGGGTAGTTGTAGTTGTCGAAGTAGTTATAGTAGTAGTTGTTGTAGTTGTAGTAATCGTTGCATTAGTTATAGTAGCAGCAGCAGCAATAGCGGTAGTAGTAATAGTAGTAATAGTCGCTTTAGTTATAGTAGTAGTAATAATAGTAGTGGCAGCAGTAGCAGGTGTAGTAGAAATAGTAGTATTTATAGTAGTAGTGGTAGTAGTGTAGTAGCAGTATCACTAGTATTAGTGGTAGTAGTAGTATTACTGGTAGTATAAGTAGTAGTAGGAATAGTGGCAACGGTAGTAGTAGTAGTAACAGTAGCACTAATAGTTATTGCAGTAACTGTAGGTGTAGTAGCAGTGGTGGTGGTAGTAGTAGTAGTAGAAAGAGCAATGGTAGCAGCAGTAGTAGTAGTTTTAGTAGTAGTAGTATTAATAGTAGTATTTGTAGTAGTTATGGTAATAGTACTAGCAGCAACAGAACCAATAGAAGTAATAGTAGTATAAGTAGTAGTAATAGTAGTAGTAGCAGTCATAGTAGTAGAAATAGTAGTAGAAATTGTAGCAGCAATAGCAGCGACAACAACAGAAATAATAGTAGTAGTAGTTGTTGTTGTTGTCGCAGTCGTAGTAGTAGTAGTAGTAGTAGTAGTAGTAGTAATGGTCGTGGTTGTAGTAGCAGTATTAGTAATAGTAGTAGTAGGAGTAGTAGTAGTAGTAGTGGGAGTGTTAAATAGTAGTAGTAGTAATTGTTGCAGTAGTAGTAGTTCAAGCAGTTGCAGAAGTAGTAATAGTAGTAGTAGTTACTGCAGTAGCTGTAGTAGTAGTACATGTACTAGTACTAATAGTTGTACGAGTGGTTGTACGAGTGATAGTAGTAGTAGCTGTAATAGTAGTAGTAGGAGGAGAAGTAGTAGTAGTAGCCCTTGTCATAGTAATAGTAGTAGTAGCCTAGTACTGGCCATAGTAATTGCAGTAGTAGTAATAGCAGTAGTATTAGTAGTCAGACTAATAACCGCAACATCAGTAGTAGTTGTAGGAGAAGTAGAAGTAGTAGCAGTAGCTATAATAGTAGTAGCGGTATTTGTAGTAGCAGCAAGAGTAGTAGTATCAGAAGTAGTAGCAATAACGATAACAGTAATAGTGGTAGTAGTAATTGTAGTAGTAGTAGTAGTAGCAGTAGTAGTTGTAGTAGTTGTAGTTGTAGCAGTGGTATAAGTAGTAGTAGTAGTAGTAGTAGTAGTAGTAGTAGCAATAGTTGTAGTAGTAATAGTAGTAACAACAATAATTTTAGGAGGAGATGTAGTAATAGTAGTTGTTGTTGTTGTTGTTGTAGAAGTAGTAGTATTTGTTGTAGTATTTGTAGTAGTAGTACTAGTATGTGCAGTTGTAATAATAGTAGAATTTGTAATAGTAGTAGTAGTAGCAGTAGCAATATGAACAGCAGCAGCTGTAGTAGTAGTAATAGTAGTAGTATTAGTAGCAATTGTAGAAGTAATGGAAGTAGCAGTTAAAGCAGTAGTAATAGTAGGAGTAGTAGCAGCAGCAATAGTAGCAGTAGCCACAATAATATCAATAGTAGTGGAAGTAATAGAAGTAGTAACCGTAATATTCACAATAGTAGCAGTAGCGAAAGTAGCAGCCGCAGTAGTAGCAGTAGCAATAGTAAAAGCAGTATGAGTGGTTCTAGCAGTAGTAGTAGTAGCTGTAGTGTTAGTGGTAGCAGTAGCAGAATTACAACTACTACTACTCCAACTTGTGCTACTACTACTACTACTCCTACTACTACTACTGCTACCACTTCTCCTACTATTACCACTACTACAACCACTTCTACTACTAGCACTACTATAATTACTGCTTCTACACCTATTCCTACTCTTGCTACAACTACTACTACTCCAGATCCTACTATTTCTACTTGTACTCCTGCTGTGGCTGTTGCAGCTACTCCACCTTATACTACTGCTACTGTTGCAACTGCTGCTACTACGTATACAGCTACTCCTACTACTACTTCTACTACTATTACTACTACTAGTCTTACCACAAATAGTCTTACAACAACAACTACTACTACTTCAACTACTACTACCGTTGCTGCTGCTACAACTACTGCTATTACTACAACTACTTCTACTACTACTACTACCAATACTAATACAACTACTACTACTTCTACGACATTTGCTGCTGCTACGGCTACTGCTAGTACTACTACTTCTCCTACTAGTACTACCGTTACTCTTACTGCTACTACTACTACCATTACTCCTAGTACTACTACTACTACTACCATTACTACTAATCCTCCTCCTCCTACTACTCCTAACACTCCTGCTACTCTTACTACTATTGTTGCTACTACCATTCCAATTTCCATTTCAGCTACTACAGCAACAACAACTACTACTGTTGTTACTATTACTTCTACTGCGACTACTACTACTAGTGCCGCAACTCCTCCTCCTACTACTACTGCTGCTATTGCTACTGCTACAACTACAACTACTACCAATATTATGACTACAACAACAACTACTACTCCCACTACTATAACTACAAGAATCACTGCAACTATGACTACTACTATCCCTACAACAACAACAACAACAACTACTACTACTACTATTACTACCACTACTACTATTAAAACTACTCCAACTTTTACTACTATTGCTGCTGCATCTGTAGCTACTACTACTACTGCTTCTACTACTTTTACTACTATGACTATTGCTACTACTCCCACTCCAACTTCTACTGCTACTACTACTCCTTCTACTACTACTATTATCACTACTACAACTACTACTACTATTATTGCTATTCCCACAACTTATACTACTAATACTACTCCTACTGCTAGTATTACTACAACTGCTGCTGCTGCTGCTATTGCTGTAGCTGCGGCTATTGCTACCACTACTCCTACACCTACTAATACTCCTCTTACTGCTACTACTACTACTACTCCTACTACTCTTGTTACTACTATTTCTACTTCCATTGCTACTCCTACTATTACCAGTACTACTTCTTCTACTACTTCTACACCTACTCCTACTACTACTACTATTACCAATACTAGTACTACTTCTACTGCTACTACCACTACTACTACTACTCCTCCTATTACTACTGCTAGTACTGCTGACACTCCTATTACTACTACTACTACTACTACTTCTGTTGCTGCTACTACAACAACAACAACTACTACTCCTATTACTACTATTATTACTACTACAATTACTACAATTACTACTGCAAGTCATACTATTACTTTTACTTCCACTACTGTCTCTACTACTACAACTACTACGACTGCGAATGCCACTTCTACTACTACAATAACTATTACTACTGCTGCTGCTGCTGCTGCTGTTGCTATAGCCACGAATACTACTACTACCACCACCACCACTACTGCTGATAACACAAATATTACTACAATAACTACTACTGCTACTACTACTACTTGGATTACTACTACTATTGCTACTACTACAACCACTAAAACTTATCCTATTACTACTACTACTAGTCTTGCTGCTACTACAACTACTACTTCAAACACTATTACAGCTACTACTATTGCAACTACTACTTCTACTACTACTACTACTACTACTACAACAACAACAACAACTACTGCTACTACTACTACTTCGACTACAACTTCTACTACAACTTCTACTTCTACTTCTACAACTTCAACTACTACTACTGCCACTACTGCTGCTGCTTCTACTATTACTGCTACTATAGCTACTACTACTCCTCCTACAACCGCTACAACTGCTACTATTACTACTACTACGAGTGCTATTGCAGTGACTACTGCCCCAACTATTACTACTACTGTTGCTGCTACTACTACTACTTCTTTTGCTTTTGCTCGTAGAACTTCTGCTATGACTACTACTAATACTAATACTACGACAACTACTATTACTATGACTCCTACTACAACTACTATTGCTAATACTACAATTACTACTACTATTACTGCTACTTCTATTAATACTACTACTACTATCACTACTGGCACTACTGCTACTGCAACTACTATTACTCCTACTTCTACTACTAACGCTGCTGCTACTACTACTATTGCTGCTACTGCTACTACTATTACTCCTACTACTTCTACTACTGCTACTACTATTATTGTTACTACTACTACTATTACTAGTACTACTACCACAACTACTGCGGCTGCTGCTATTGCTACTGCAACTACTACAAGTACTACTACCGCTGCTACTGCTGCTCCAGCTATTGCTATTACTACGGCTACTACTGCCGTTACTACAACTACTACTACGACTACTATTACTTCTACTACAACTACTACTGCAAGTAATACTACTACAACTATTACTACTACTGCTGCTGCTACTATTAGTACTACTCCTACTACTACTAATAATGCTGCTACTCCTAGAACTACTGCTCCCACTACTACAACTACTACCACTGCTACTAATGCTACTGCTGCTTCTTCAACTACTACTAGTACTACCAGACCACTATTACTGCTACTGCTACTACTATTACTACTTCTACTGCTACTACTGTACTGCTACTACTGCTAGCACTACTACTACTACTACTATAACTACAGCTGCTGCTAGATACTAATGCTATAATTACTACTGCTACAACTATTGGTACTGCAACTAGTACTTCTATTACTACTAATAATACTACTACTACTACTAATAGTACTACAACTTCTGCCACAACTATCATTGCTATTGTTGCCATAGCTACTACAACTATTACTACTTCTTCCCCTACTTCTACTACTTCTGCAACGACTACCACTATGACAACTACTGCTTCTACAAGAACTACTACTGCTGCTGCTACCACGACTACTACTATTACTACTCCTACTACTACAACTACTACAACAATCACAACTGCTACCACGACTACTACTGCTACTACTGCTACTACTTCTACTACAACTACTGCTGCTACTACTTCTACAGCTACTACTACTACTACTTCTACTGCTACTCATAGTACTACTGCTACTACTACAACTACTACTTTTACTGCTTCTGCTACCACTAGTGCTACTACAACAACAACAACTGCTGCTGTTGCTACTACTTCTCCTACAACAACAACTAATCCCACTACTACTACTACTACTACTTCTACTACTACTGCAACTGCAATAGCCACTGCTACTACTAGTATTGCTACTACTCTACTTCTCGTACAACAACTACCACTACTACTATGACTATTGCTACTAGACTGCTATTGCTTCTTCTTCTACTACTACTACTACTTCTCCTGCTGCTACTTCTGCTACTACTAGAATTGCTATTACTATGACTACTACTTCTAATAATTTCACTACTACAACTTCTACCACTTCCACAACTGCTAATACTGCAACCGCTACTATTGGTACTGCTTATGCTGATTCAACAGCAACCACTTTAACTACTATGACTACTAATTTTACAACTAATGCTACTACTACTACTACTTCAACTACTACTACTACTACAACTACTAAAATTACGACAAATACTACTGTTGCTACTACTCCTAATACTGCAACTACTACAACTTCTGCAACTGCTGCTGCTGCTAATACTACTACTACTACTGTTACAACTTCAGCTACAATTTCTTCTACTACTATCACTACTGCTATCACTTCTGCTACTGCTGCTGCTAATACTACTACTACTACTACTACTACTCCTGCTGCTACTACTACAACAACAACTACTCCTACTCCTAACACTATTGCTACTACTACTACTACAAGAACTACTCGTACTCCTAACACTACAGCTACTACTACTATTACTACAACCACTACTACAGCTATTTATGCTACTACTACTGTTGCTACCATTATAGTTGCTTCTGCTATTACAACCACTGCTACAACTATTGCTACTACTACTACAATCACAACTATTATTTCTACTGCTGCTACTGCTTCCACTTCTCACTACTTCCACAACTGCTACTATTGCACTACATCTACTGGCACCACCACTACTAGTACTACTACGATTACTACTACTACTACTACTACTACAAGTACTACTACTACTATAGCTACTACTATTAGTACTACTACTGTGGCCTCTACAGCTAGTACTGCTACTATTGCTGCTATAACTACTACAACTGTTGCTGTTGCTACTACTACTATAGCTACTACGACTACTACTCCTACGGCTTCTACTGCTACTTCTGCTACTACTATGGCTACAACTACTGCTACTATTGCTGCAACTACTGCTACTACTACTAGTAGTAATACTTCTACTGCCACTACTAGTACTACTTCGGCTACTACTACTACTACTACTGCTGCTAATACCACAACTACCACTATGACCATGCTACAACTTACTACTAATACTGCTTCTACTCCCCCTATAACAACTTTTGCTATTAAAACAATTGCTGTTATTATTACTACCACTACTACTATTGCTACTATTAGCACTACTCCTACCACTACAACTGTTACTACTACTACTATTACTATTAATACTACTACTACCACAACTACAACTATTACTTCAACTACTACTACTAC